>JANRGW010039697.1:0-38941 GCA_024733675.1 Psilopsiagon aymara | reverse complement strand
TTGAACACCGCCAGGGATGGAGCATTCACAACTTCCCTGGGCAACCCATTCCAGTGCCTCACCACCCTTACATTAAACCATCACCACAATTAGTACCGATTTGAAATCAATGCTTTCCAGGGAGCTCTGAGATGTTGACTCTAGCTTCTAAGAATGATCCCTCTGGAGGGGCATTCAAAGAATTGACAGGTTGATGCAGTAAAGTCTTTATGTATAATGCCTAAACTTTTTATGATTTGCCAATTCATTTCAATTTTGAGAGCTGTCAGTTCAGCCCTTTTCCCAAAATGTAAAGAAATACTTTTTAAATGTTGGCTGCTAGTGGGGGTGTTTTGTTTCAGTTTGTTTGGGTTTTTTTTACAAAATAATTGCAGAAATATGGCCAGCTGTCACATAAAACCAAGGCACAGCCTTATTGGGTACCTAAAAGGAGATATAGGCTTTCCTCCAAATTTATCATCAAGATGTTTATCTATATATCTCATGATGTCCCACGATTCAGGCACTGAAAAGACTATCCTCTAAGATCAATGGTACTCTCATCCTGTAAAATGCTATTTAATGCTATTCAGTTATATAAAACATTTTACTAGAAAACAACAGCAATTCAGGGTAAAAATTTCTTGGCTGCGCCAAAAGATTTCCTGTTTCTTAACTCTGCATATTTCAAGTCTCCTCTGTAAGAACATTTCTCTATTACTTGTTCAGAAATTAGAGATGACAGGGTTTTAAAAGGTGTAGCAATACTTACTTAGAGATGAACACAGGTGCTTTCATTAAGATGTGATGCACTTGATAATAGATTTTATTAATACTCCTCCGGAGGTTAAAAGATCCTGTGATGGAAGGTTTAATGACAATTCAAGGTGTAAGTGGTAGTCATTTGGTAGTATTCCCTCTTTTCCTGGTTTCTTTATATTGCAGCACATACAGGCCTATTTGAAACACAAAGTAGGGATAGTTCTGATAAGGCAATGTGCCTTTCTGCTAGGACTGGGCATTGATGGGTAGGAGGCTTTTACACTAAAGGAAGCTAGAAGACAGCAGAATGAAACCTGAGACAAAAGAGAAGTTATTTGTGCTAAATGATCAAAACTAAGGCACTTTGTCAAGGCATGTGTGCATGACAGCATGCTACTTACCTGGGTGCAGAAATCCCCCACAAGTTCCATTTGTACACTGACAGATCAGCTCTGAGCCATCAGTTATCCCCAGCAATGTGTCCAGGACCACTGCTGTCAAACGTGCAGTAAAACCTGCTGCCCACTGAGGCCCATTTGAGAATCTGGACTCTGGCTTCTCCTGTCATTAGACTTTTTCATGTGTGTGACACAACAGACTGCATTATAATAAGCACAGAGTTCAAAACTTGGCACCAGTGCCTGTCCCTTTTCCAAAGTCAAGTGTAAAGTCTTAGGGCTGTATTAATGAAAAATCTATCCCATGGCTGGATCACAGAAAAATGAGGGCCTCAAATCATGAGCAGGATCTGTTATAAAAGCCATGTGTTCATGTAAAAATATGACGGAATATGGGCACAGAAAGTTACATGTGGATTTCACTAGATGCATAGGGATTCCTGGTATGCATGTAAATTTTATATTTTACTTAGAGACACAATGCAAAGGGTCACGAGCCTGTAAATATGTTTCCTTGCTGCATAAATTAGGGTGATAAACAATGACATGTCAAAATCCCTGAAAATCAAGGTCGAGGCCAAACTACAGCTTGAAGCGGGACAGCTGAAAATGACTGTCCACGCATGGACAGTAGAGCTGAAGAACTCAGCAAATTCCTAAAGATAAAACACACTCTAGTCAGTCTTACTTTTCTTTGTCTTGCCTAACATTTTTGTTTCTAAAGAGTAAAACTGATTACTCTAGTTTGACTTATCAACATGTTCCCCAAGCAACCTGGGGATGTAGTAATAGCTTATGTTTATCTGGGGTTTTGACATAGACTGCAGGAGTAGTCATCACCTGTTATTTTTAAAAGAACAGTTAAGCAGTCCTAAAATACAAATTCATACTAGGAGTATGTTATTGTTCTCAGGAAAAGAAGCTGCTTATTTCACAGTGATCTCAGCAAATTTGACATACACACTTTTTTTCTTTTTTTTTTTTTAATCAAAGAGTTCAGGAAAAAGAAGACAGAAGAATTTTCTACCAGAAAAATATCACTGTATTAATACCTCTAGCTTTAGGCAGCTTATGAAAAGCAGACTATGCTCCTTTTTATATTGTTTAATTTCCACCACATCTCTGCTCATTCGTGCATGGACATCCTTAATTACAATGGCATGGTTTAGGCTGGACTGTTGGGTTTTTTGGTTTGGTTTGGTTTTGGTTGGACAGTTCATTTATTTGGCTGGGGTTTTTTTGGGGAGGTTTGGGTGGTATTTTTGTTTTGATTTTTTGGTTGGTTGGGGTTTTTTTTTGGGGGGGGGGGGTTGGTTTTGTTTGCTTGTTTTTTTTAATAACAAGGCAAGTTGGGTTTATGCTGCTCCAAGTTGTGTTTGTAGCCTAACCTGCCCAGGTTCCTTTCTCTCATAGCTGCATGTGAGCAGACTTTGCCTACTGTTAATACCAGTGTTATGGGCTCTGTAATAGACACAATGCAGAAGTTATGAGAGGACTCTCCGAGTAAAAGAGCTGAAGCCGCTTTTTTAAGGCTGCTTTCAGAAGAGTCCTTCCTCCTTAGCATATGCATCATCTGACTGTCAGGAAAGGTATGGAGTGAGGCCAGAGCATACAGTCCTTTGGTAATTCTGGACAAGAGCTTTGCTCTTTAGACTACATGAATTTGCTGTAATTTATGCGATCCCAGATCTTCTAAATTAACTCTAAAGCTCTCCATCCTCTTTGGTATGGACTCTCATTAAAAAGCATGAAACATGAGCCATTGTGACTGAATACTAGTCTTTCTCACCAGTGAAAACCTCAGCTATAGAACTTTCATGTTCTATACATGAAACACTCAAAGTGACCACAGCTTTGGAGTTTTTTACAGTTTAAGCACGGCGTGGCAAATGGAGGAAACATCAAGCCAGCCAATTCATGCAAGGACATCCAGGGTTTACACAGGACGTGAATCTTCAGCACTGTTGATGCTGTTTCAATTTTAAACATGACCACAAGAAGAAATTTCAGCTCCAGAAGCAGAGATTCACTTGATGTCATGACAGAAATGTTGCCTACCTGCACCACCAAACAAACACTGCTGGTAAGCATCACTTTAATGCTTACAGAGCAAGTTTTGTCAAAGTATAATGGTATTTAACAAAGGAAAACAGGAATTAAAGCACCTTTGCTCAGATTCTACTTTCACACTGCTAGGATCTTTAGGCAGAATACATGCAGGGTGGTGGAGAAATGGAGGGGAGTAGGAACAGTTGTCATAATTATTGTCTTCCATATACCTTGAGAGTTCATTAAGTGGTCTATTAATTGCTAGTCACAGTATAACACAGGCAAGAGAGTGAAAAATAGTCTGATTTTACAGTCAACAAAGAGGAGGAAAATAAACACTACCAAAGCTGTAAATAAGCACAGAAGTTCCAAAAACATATGTTTCCATGGGAAGAGAAGGTTTCATTAAAATTATGGCTTTACCTCTAGAAAAGAATTTGGTTAGAGGACACGTGGTTGTCATAAAAATTGTGCAGATTAGAAAAAATCACAGTATTGTCTGTTACAAAGTAGGAATAATCCTGTCCAATATCTCCTAAGCATCTCAACTGGCAGGTTTTATTTAACAAACTAGGGCAATAAATACACTGTATAACCACATGATGTATGTGTAATATTACCATACATATATAAAATGCTGTAAACATGTGGGGCTTTTTATAAAGTATTGTCTATGAGAAAGCCACTCCATTCTCTGGAAATATTTATCATTAAAAAGACAAGAAGGGCTACAATTAATGTGCATAGACTGACATAAAGTCCAATTTTACAAGATGTTGCAGGGCTTTCTTACTGCTATCACTAGGACTGCAAATTCCTTGAAATAATCACTTAAGCAATTTGCAGAGATAAGTGTTCTTTACAACTTTAACATTTTTAGAAAGAGAAATGAGTCTGTATTTCCACGTACAGAGGGCTCAGACAACATAGATAATGCTGTTTGGGGTTTATATGGGACAGGAGGATAGATGAGTTCCTTTTATACATCACTCAGTTATAAAAAATGTAATTATGAAAGGGTTCCCTCTGTCCTGTCCTGCATAGGAGATAGATAAGAGTGAGGAGGAGATGATATTTGGGGTTTCTGTCAAATGCAGTTGAAGGTTGGCTGGAAAATGACTGCTTTTGTGTGCATTAAAGAACATACATACAGCTATGTCCTTTTTTCCCTTAGATACTAGGTAGATGTTAACAAAGCAGCTTAACAATGTATGGAATTGGTTTTGTCTGGTTTTAGTTTTCACATCCACAAGGTCTGCATGTTCTGTTCTGTAAGCTGTGGAGTTTTAGCTGTGACTCTCAGAACAACATACACTTCTGTGCTGAAAACCAAATATTGTACTATTGTTGTCTGGAGATTCTAAGTAGAAAACAAAACAAACCAAATAAATTGACTGGGATAAAAAAAAAACCAATGAAACAAACAAGCACACTCTTGCCACCTTGCAAAACAAAATCCTTCACACATGATTTATTAGTAAAACCAGCTACAGACAGTTGATAGCGTACCTCTGGATCTAATGAACAAATGTGCAGCCCAAATAATTTTTTTTTTCTCAGGGTTTAAATGAAGTAATTCATCTGTACATTAACAAAAGCTTTTATTTACATATGAAGAGGTGGGAAGCCATTCAATCAGACATGATAGAAATTGTTCAGTCAGTTCAAGTGGTCGATATTTTCATGTTACCTTGAAAAAACAGAGAGCACATGTGTACCATTTTGGCATAAGAAAACATATATCTCTACCTACAAAATGTTCAATATATATAAATTTGCATACAAATACTTAAGAATCTATTGAACACAGAGAAAGTAATTCACTTACATTAACATGGAATTAGGATCATAAATAACAGAAAGTGTATGAGGAACAAAAAGGCTGGGATGTTCTTTGTGCAGGCTCTACTGCCTTCTGGGCAGAAGAGCTCATTTTGAAAGCAGATGCTCCTGTCTACCAGAACAGAATTTCAGTTTAAGTTTTTGAGTGTATGGTAACTGCGTCCGGCTGGAGGTGAAGGCTTTTAGCAATGCCTTCCATCGTTAATTGCCCAGATTTTGTTGCACATGCATCAGCAGAAATGGGAGGACCCAAGGTTAAGGAAAAAAGCTCAGTAAGAATTTCTCTCTGGCACATATATAACAGCTCAGTACATCTAAGCAATGCAGGGAGGCACACCGAAGCCCATAGAACTACTGACATGTTTAAAGTAAAACACGTGTGTGATTGCCTGTAGAAATGGAGACCATGATTTTAATTCTCTTTAACAGTGGCTTAACTCTTGATATCATACAGCCAGCAGGCTGCTTTTCTTTACTCTTTTTTTTTCTTGGAAGCATGCCACAATTCTTTTAAAGGAGCTTTAGAATTAGTCTAACATCGCTGCTAAGTAGCACAGCAGAATATCAGGCCCCGTTGTGGAGTTTTTCCAATTAATTTAGGATTTGCAGTTAAATATAGGTGACAGAGTTTAACATATGAATAATCCATAAACCATTAAACAGCAAAACTTATGGGGAGGGGAGGTCTTTAAATAAAAACCAAAAATCAACAAAATGCCTCAAACATACGCCAAATATCTACAGGACTGTTAGCAGTAAGTGGCTGAAGGAAAGCCGAGCAACTGCAAATAAAGCAAATTTAGCTAATGGATTATTTAAATAATCAAAGAATGACTTTGTCTTCTTCATATTCAGGCAGTTTTTACTGACTTTGTTAGAGCCTCATGCTCTTTTCTGTTCCTGAAAATCTTTTACAACAGGTGACCAATGATCTGTGAAGAAGATGGACTTGATAATTTTCTTCTTCTTCTGGAACTTAAATTGAAACATTTTTTCATGCAAGAAATTCAGCTAGAGACTGCAACCATATAGGAAAAATAAATCTTAGGTAAGATGCATTTGTGTGGGTAACTGGCATGTCTCTTCTTTTCATCTTTTTAGTTTAAAACTAAATGAGATACAATAACAGAAACTGAAGAAGTGTCATAAGATATTTATATCCAACTACTTACAAAGATAAACAGACTAAATATTGACTTCACTGACTTTATTCATTCTAAACGTTGCCCACTGTGGCACACAAAACCAAGAATCATGCAGCAGTCTAATAAGGGGAATGAGGCACGCCTCTAGCAGCCTTTCTCTGCGAGCCAGTAATTAAAATTAATCAAATTTTGGTACTGTCTTTAGTTTAGAATCATAGAATCATAGAAGATTTAGGGTTGGAAAGGACCTTAAGATCATCTACTTCCAACCCCCCTGACATGGGCAGGGACACCTCCCACTAAAGCATATCACCCAAGGCTATGTCCAACCTGGCCTTGAACACTGCCAGGGATGGAGCACCCACAGCTTCCCTGGGCAACCCATTCCAGTGCCTCACAACCCTTATAGTAAAGAATTTCTTCCTCATATTCAATCTAAACCTCCCCTGTTTAAGTTTGAACCTCTTACGCGTTGTCTTATCACTACAGTCCCTAATAAAGAGTCAAGTCCCTCTCCAGCATCCTTATAGGCCCCTTTCAGATACTGGAAGGCTGCTATGAGGTCTCCACTCAGCTAGTGCCCACTAGCTATTTTTTTACATGTAGTTGTAGTTTTTATACAGCAGGTATTATGCTGTATTGGAAAAGCCCAAAGTCTATCTTTCCTTGCTCTCAAATAGAAAACTGTAAACATAATGAGTAGTATCTACAAGGAGATTCTACCATTCAAACTACTTTGGTTGGAAAAGCTTTTCTTCTTCCCAGAATGACAATCTACAGAAATAGCTTAAGTTACATTAATTCCTTTATCATATGTCTTAGTGAGATACAAATATATAAGGTATATGAAATATCATATTCACTTCCTATTTGAAGTACATGAAAGTACTGAAACACTGCAATAAGTAGGATAGTTTAACTGCTTCCAGCCACTGCTTAGGGATCTGATGATCATACGTGCTCTCAGGAAAGTTGAATGAATGCCTAAAAGTATTTAGCTTACAATTACAGTGCTTTATAATCATGACTCTTTTAATAAACAGAAAGATTCAATCAATTAATTTATAGATGAAGGGACTCAGATTTTTTTATTTTTAAAATTGTTTTATTTTTAACCAGCAGTACCATAATTTTCAGCTTTGAATGCTTCAAAGGACTAAATTAAGAATGGCAGGTATTTTAGTGGGGGCTCAACTAATTGTATATCTGGAGATGTAATGAAGCTCAGAAATATTTCTCTCCTCTGGGAGATGAGAGTACTGGCTAATACAATAGCTTACTTCTTTCATGGTTGACAGTTGGAGGGCTTTTTTAAATAATGGCAGGAAATTCAGAGCTTTTCTTTGTACTCCTTTCCTTTCAGTATGCCGGATGCCCTGGCACCAGAGAGCCTTTGAAACTTTCTCCTGTTTCTTCAACACCTGATGGCAATTGTTCAATTGAGATTTACAGCTGACCTGAGACTCAAACAGCTGAAGTTACAGAAGCTTAAAATGGTTCTGGATTCACTGGAGCAACAGTGTTACCTCATCCAATGGCTGCTGATCAGTGAAATGAGATGGTAATTTCTGCATTCCAGCAGTCGAATGTTCCTACCATCAAAACCACCAACACAACCCAAAGGAAAAGCTATTTAGAGGCCCTATCTTCTGGCCACATTCACATACGTTTGCGCTCTAACCACATCAGTCACATTACCAGCTTTAACACAGTAACTCCTGTGATAGTTTATGCCAGGCTACAAAAGCTTTGAAGAGATAATTAACAAGGACTTCATCCTGCAAGTTCTCATGTGTGCAATAAAGTTCTCTGATGCAATAACAGTTAAAAAGGAAAACTTATGTCAGGGATAAAACTAGTTCAGCACCTGAACAATATTTTCAAACTGTAAAAAAGTCTCTTAGTAGTGATCTCCTCTCTCCTTAGCCTTGTAATTAGTATTATCATCAATGTCCCTATTCAGATGTGAGTATGTACTGATAGTAATTCCCACATCTGTAAGAACAGGCTTTATGTGGAAAGGGAAAAATCCTTTGGCAGGAAATGTCTCCTTTTTTTTTCAATTAAACAGAAGAGAATGGCAGTACTATATCTTCAAAACCGACCCCTGGCAAAGATGGAATATAATTTCTTTTGTGAAACACTAATAAGTAGTAAGTTTGGAAAAAAAGATATTGAGTGGTTTTTAAGAATGTTAAATTATGTTTTGAATTATCTTCTTGAAATTATTAAAATACCCTTAAAATTAACTTAATCTGGATTATTTTAACAGAAAAATATTATCTAACTGTAACAGACTATCAGGATTTTGCTCACAGTGTAGTAAATCATGAAGAAGCATATTCAGGTATGTATAGAGTTATACATTTGCCAAGCATTTATCTTTTCATACTATTATTTTATATTTACATTTCTAACACAGCACAATATCCAGTTTCCAAGAATCCTGCTAAGACTACTGAGAAAGAGCCTGTGCTTAGGAAAATACCTAAAAGGACATTGCTTAAAACTACCCTGGCAACCTACTTTTCAGGCTGAAAAGAATATGCTGCAAACACAAGTCAAAAGATCACACAGTTCTCTTTCAAACCAAGAGTAGTTATTTAGATACTAAGTTGTGCAAATCTTGTAAATAAACAAACACTGGTATCTTTTTTTTGTATAATACAACCTTTTATGCAGGTTGGTTGCTATTTACCTTCCTAACTTACTATCAGTACATACTATAAAGAAAGACTTGCCATCCTCCCACCCCTGTATTGTGTGTTTGCAAGCAAAAGGTGCCATGAAAATTCCTTAAACTACTATTTACCAGAAATACTTTTAAAGAGACAGAGGTAAAATTATTCATATTACAACTGAAAAAGTCTATCAAACGAAGCAGACATTCTGTTTCTGCACTTAGGATAGTTCATTACAGCATTTTCAGTATCGCTTAGCCTTTGAGTACCTAATGTCTTGGAAATATAGTAGAACATTGCAGCAGAATCCTATAAATAAAAGATGTCTGTGTTGTGGTTTTAGTTTGGTTTCGGGTTTTTGGTGTGTGGCGTTTTGTTTTGAGGGGTTTTTTTCAGTAAGACCCCCACCCCAAACTTTAAAAGTTATTTGTGGTTTAAAACTTTTTACAGTTTATCAAGTTACATTGAGAAGAATGCTTTTACTGCTATTTTATGAGTCCATAATACAGAGTTTTATAAGATAATTTTGAACTAAAGCATCTTCAACAAAACATAAAATAATGACTTTGTGGGAGAAAAAAAACCCCTATCATTAATAGCTACTTCTATAATGCTTGTGAACAGGTTTAACATATCAATGTGTACATAGTCATAATACAGACCAGTCAATAAAACAGGGAGCCTCTTTTTCATGCTCAAATAATGTTGCTTTTTAATAGGTTTTGACTCATGCTTTCTTCCTTCACTTGTACCTAAGAAGCTAGGAGCTTGCACTGTGATAACTGCTTTTAGAAAAATAGCAATACAAAATATCTTTTAGGTTAAAAGTAATACAGATTTTCAAGCTAGAACAGGATTAGCCACACACTTTACATTATCAGATTAATATAAAAGATGGTAGAATTGTTTCAAAGACAGTTTTAAAATTATCCCTGCTTGTAACTTTAACTCAACACTTGCATTTCAGTCATAAAACTGCATCCTAAAGAAAATCCCTTGCAATTTTCCAAACAGAAACAAATTACTACATTTTAGTGGGTTTTATTTTAACAGTATGGTAAGTTTCACAGTGGTGATTTTATATCAGATGTTTTCAAACCTGTGTTAAGGAGAAGCAGTCCTTTTGGCATCAGGCAAGTGATGTTCTAAACCCTCGCTTTGCTTGCGCTTACAGGAACTGGCATAGCTCTTCTCTTTAACAGTGTCTGTACTACATTACAGTAAACGAAAATATAGCTCTTCATTTCATTAAATAGACAACTCAGAAAAATTATAGCCCCCCAAAATAATGATAACTATGTGTCATTTTAAAACACAGCACTAACTTGCCAGTTCAAAGCAGATGTAGCAATGCAGGCAGAAACATACATTAGCATTTATATATCTAGAAAGGCAGGTAACTGTGTCTGCAGGATTCCGAGTAGCTCCTCACCCCTAAGTATCTAAATGCTGGTTTGAAATGAACGCTACTATGTTTAAATCATGTGAATCTTAATGTCCAAAGATACTTCCAGCTCCAAGTACATGAATGGACTCACCAGGCAACCTATACCATAAAACCAAGACAGCTCAGGCTGAAGCTGCTTAATGAACCCCTGAGAAAGAGCTTTAGCAATGAAGTGGGATGAAGTGGGGGCTTTCATAGGTCTTCCTTCTTTATTACTCATATTTCATGATTGGCTTCCCAAATCATAGAGTGCATTTGTAGCATATGAAGCAGCTCCAAGAGGAATTATGCAATACCTGAACTATAGTACTAATTTAGTTGAACCCAAAATGATCTGTACACATGAAAGAATTCTCTTAAAACTCATCTCATTTCAGGATTCATGCAAACAAACTGAACTAGCATACATCATTACAAGTAAAGCTGTGACAATTACTCACTCAATCTATTGAAACAATAATTTGTGACTAATATTTCTAGTTAGTTGCTCAGCTACAGTCATAACAGTTCCCACCTCTTAGATTGCTTAAAATTTATGACTTTAATAATGATAAAGACTATATTTAAATACTCAATAGCAAGTCTAGATATGCTAGTAAAAAAGGACATTATATCACAGCAATGGTGAATTAAAAAATAGATTTATATAAATCCCTGGTATCCGCTGCAAAGTTACTGAAAGTCTACTATAATATTCTAAATAGTTCTTAATAAAATCACAGAAAAGATCTTCACCATTATTACTAGTTGCAGATTTTACAAGAATTTCTACATAACTCATCCCCATTATATTCTATTGAAACATCTTGATAATGGTGTCTGCTTCTCTGTGCATAAGTATATTTATATGTGTATGTTTAAATAAATATTTTGTGCGTACATATGTATCCATTGCCTTGAGGATTTCCACTGGAACTTAACTGTTTTAAGATATTAGAGAAAAAAATACTTGTGCAACAGTCATGAAAACCTTATGGACTCATTCACAATCTGTTTGCTACACCTGACTTCTAGAAAAAAACAACAGGGCAAAACAGAAAAGGTTTATTGCAGAAAAAAAAAAATCAATCACATGAGTCGTATTACTTTGTTTACAGATTTAAAGTAATGTAGAGCACACAATATAGAAGACTAGTTGAGTATAGAACCTACTACTATCAAGACAAGGCTGTTTTCTCATATTGTCCTCTGTAGACAATTGCACTCCTTCGTACCATTTACTCAAAAAGGCACATTTTCCTTTGTCACCCTGACATGTTAGAAACTTCTTTCAAACACAAGGAATATCTAATTTTTCCATTTTATTTCTCCACTGCATTAAAAATCAGAGTAATAGAGAGTTGTTCTTGGAGAAAGAAGCTTTCTGTGTGTTTATCTGAAACAAGCAATCTTGTGATGCAAGAGATCTGTAGGATAATTAGTATTTGGAATGAAAACTTTGATGAGTACAGATATTATTGGAATTGTTCCTTAGCCCCAAGTGAATACTAATGGAATGTGTTTTGTGTTTCATGATACACTTTTTTGAGAACTCTTAATTAATGGAAAACACTTCCACTCTCAGCAATATGCAGTGCTTGCTATTGACTAAGACTTTGTGTAAAAGTAATGTGATTTGGATAATTAATTTTTAGAAGACCTCAGCTAGATACTTACTGCTTTCTGTACCTACTGTTTTGAAGCCTCTGCTATCCTCTGTCAGCTTTCCAAACCTAAGGGCACATTAAAAAAGAGACCGAAACCAATAAACATAAAAAAATAGCACTATTTATGACAATATCTAATAAATCTGCTTTGTATTAGAGCTGGTAGCATTTGGACATTGAGTTCGAAATAACTGTAACACTCTATTTGCAAAGTAAGCCCAAGATCACCAAATGGTCCTAAGTTACACATTCCTTTGTTAACAGTTTGCTTTTATTCACTCTTGGGTTGTTTTTCCTCATAAAACCAGAGTTATGTTTTTTTAGATCATATCTAATTTCTAAATAAGCCAAACATCACCAAATGTCCCTCTTTATTATGTGTTCTAAGAATACATAAACTGCAATAGCAAATACGACTTTTAAAAACGGAACAACAAGAAGTGATAAACTGATACAACGAGTTGCAACAGATCTGTGTCACTGACAACACAAATCAGGATGTAGGAGTTCAATTCAGTCAGCAGCTGCAAGAGTATGAGAGAAGAAACCTATTGTAAATTCGCTCTGCTAGTACACTAGCTAGGGTCACTTTGCTTTGGAATGAAATCATTGAAATAAATAAATAAAAAAAAAAAAAAGAGACAAAATTAAAGAAAAAAAAGCAAAACCCAAAACCCCCTCAAAAAAAACCCCCCACACAAACTGACCCCCCCCCCCAAAAAAACCAAAACAAGCAAACAAAAAAAAAAACCAACCCCCCCCAAAAAAAACAACATGTCATCTAGAACTATATTTTAGGCCAAAACAACAGGCTAAGCTTTTAAATTATATTTTCATATTTGGAGAACATGATTTTCCTTAATTCCTTTCAGTAGAACTCTTAACATCTCTACTTACATTTTTAAGAAGTTATTTTCTATTGCTTTAATGTGATAAATGAGCCTATATATAATCAGAGTGGTGCTGTTTATAGCATTAAATTACAGTGCGTTTATCTCCCAGGTTACACAATCTGACATTGTGAGGGTCTACAAGATGCCCCTTGCCTTGCTTGAGGCTGTGGAGTAGTCAACAAACTCCACAACATCAAACTCCAGCTCATCTTCCTCACTTTCTCAACTCCCTCCTACTTGTCACTGACAGTCAAAGATCAGAGAAGTTAGACTAAAACAACCATTTTCTTGCTTATTTCCAGGGTTTTATTCTGCTGTTTATTCAGCTATGCTGAAATGCTACTTCCCTGGCAGAGAAGGAACTAGCTCCAGAGTAGAGAACGAACCAGAGTAAACTAAGCTGGCAAAACATGACCAGAAGGTATCAAGGTCCAAACGACTCACACTGAACAGACCTTCTTTCATGATGCCTGACTCATTTTGAAAAGTACTTCAGCCATGCAGAATTCCACTGAAGTGCTTTGTCAGGAAATATGTCCACTTAAGGTAACTGCAATGCTGACTTTTGATAAAATGTAGGCACAATGTCAGTCACTCTCTTGATACCAGGTAATTGGAATTACCCACTAATCCAATCACAGCAAATTACATCTGTGACCATGCAGACATGCACACACACACAAAGATGGGGGATATTTCATCATGAACAGTTTCAAAATAGACAATGTTTACCCTGATTTATAAGTATCTACTTTCTGTTCAAAATAAACTCACTTGCTAAAAGTCCTCAGTCAAATCACTGACACAATTCCTGTATTTGGGTATTACATGCTCTGGAAACCACCCAAAGACAATTAGAAAATTATAATCCTATATAAAAGTCTCTCTAAGGAAAAGGATTTAAAATAGTAAATATTTTTTTTAATAGATGCACCAAACCCAGGCTTCAGGAACAAAAGACTGTGAGTAAATGCTACAGATGTGGTGCACAGTTTTCAAGAAGACTGTATGGTGACAGACTGTCAATTCTGTGTAAATAAAGTATGATAGAAAAGTTGCCCATATATATCTTCAGGAGAACTATGCTAAATTTTATCTCCTCCCCTACTATTTATATTCTATTTATACACCACTGCCTATAAAACAGCAGAGAGAACAATCTAACTACAGTAGCCTAACACCAGCAACAAGAATTCCTTTAATGAACATGAAACTGTGAGGGTATCTATATCATTCATCAATGTACATGGCGGGATCTCCCACCTTAGACTCCACATGAGTGAGGAGTTGAAATGTAGTTGAACACATTGCTTAGTGGGAGGTAGACCCCACCTGTGAAGCTGCCTTGGCCACCACTCTCAGCAGCGTGACAACAGGAGCAGGAAAAGTTTGGAAACCTGTGAACTGCTCCTCCGAGACTAAATACACCTCTGTAATAACCCTGTTTTTCTTTCATATTGCCTGCTGCTCGGGCTCAGAAAGGCTGCTCAGACAAATACAAATATTTTTATAGACTGTGAAGCTAAACATTTTCTTACAAGGAAGCAAAATAGGGAATGTTCAAAAAATGGGAAGGTTTGAGTTGCGAAGCTGCTGCTGATTATCCATTCATTATCACGTTTTACAGCAGCCTGTCTTGGTAAGTGTGAAAACATCTGAACAGTGTTGTGGTTCTTCCAGCTCTTAAGTGACTGAAGCTCATGATACACTGCACAGCAACTCACTTTCCCAAACATTCTCTATTACACACTTAAACTAGCCAATTTATAATCCATACTTTGTAGTGAAGAGACTAATGCTCCGGGTTATGTTTACAGAATGCAACCAGAAATACAGAGGAAAGAAAGAAAAAATGAATTCTTGGGAGGTTTTAGCACTAGAAGTCTTACACATGCACACAAATGAAAGGACTAATGGGTATTTAACTTTCAAAAATATGTTGTAAATATATCTGTGGCATTTTATAATCACAACTTAAAAATATATATTTCTACAGAGTGATTAAGATGCTGTCAAATGTAAAAAACATAAGAGGTCCTTTTACCATCTGAACTAACTCCAAAGTCATAATATTTTAAGTTTCTTTATATCAGGATTTACAGCGGATGAAATTCAACAGTCAGTCACAGCAGTGAAAGTGATGCACAGATTCTCTCATACAATTCTAAAACTGATTATTCCCACATAGCTAGGCTTAAAAAGGCAGAATGTCTGAGTAGTTGGAGTAGGTAACACAATGTATATATAGTCTTTGGTTATAGCACTATAGCTTTATGCAGTCTGAGATGACAGAAGGAAAAGACTGTGCAAAGGAATCACTGATGCAAAGTCCACATTACCATTATTTTAAACACACACACACACACACACAAACGTTTTTTTAAAAGTAATATGAAGCAGAAGTTAATGCACATTTTCTCCCGAAACACAGCTCTGAGAGGAGTCTTTGCAAATCAAAGTTCCTTCTCTCTCCGCTCACCGAATTCCTTTGCTCTAATCCTTCTTTTGGGCTTTTTGCCACAGATTGACATTAGATGAATGCAGAATTATCAGTTGAATTTAGAAACTGAGAGACAACAGGATTTGCTGACTATCTCCATGCAATCTGGCACTTCTGCATGTCTATTGTAAACTACAAAATATTTCTGAGGATATCACTTATGCAAGATACTATACTAAAGGAGCTACAGAATTAACACAAACATGTGTTAGAAAGCAGTACAGTTTGTGTAGTGCACATTCTTCAAACTCCCAGTATTTTTCCATCTAAGCCTCACACTGCATTACTTACGTGCTCCTGCTGGGATAGAGAGGCTATGGGATTTTTTCCTCCTCCACCCCCTACCTGTTAAGATACTCTTTGTTGAGCTTTGTGTCATGTGGCATTAGGCAAGCTTTGTTCTTAGAGTTTCTCTTTTTCTAAGTCTACTGTGGTGCGACATTTACAAACTAATGCATTTGCCCTTTATGCAGCCCCTAACGTAAATCCCATACTCAGTAGGAATAATTCTACTCTGAGAAGGAGTTTCATCTGTGCTCAAGAAAATTCAGAAAAAAAAGCATGCACCACAAGACTTGGTGTCTTTTTCCACAACAGCTTTCTTCCTGTACACAACTGTTTGCTCTTTCCTGTTAAAGTGTATATTCAGCATTACGTTTACAGTTTAATTGAGGAGTAAACGATCTTTCTTTATGCTCCTAAAGGCAGCTATAATAAAAGATTTTCTTCCCCCCAAAACCAATAATATATTTCTATATGTCAAGAACAAAAATCAGAGTCACCCAACCATTTGTCCCTTTTTTCAAGTGGATGCAAATTCATCTAAAAACAGCTACTCCTATTTCCCCGTCTGAGTTCTTTTGTACCTCTCTGAACATGGTTAAAATATGCTACTGCTATTTTCTTTGTAAGAGTATTATTTATTTAACAGGAGCCCATAAATAGCAGTAATTGACTAAGAATTGGCTCACACAAACTTTTAGTTGGTGTTATGGCCATTCTACTTATTTATAAGACATATACAAATGTCCATTTATGTATGTCCATTCATTTGTGTCACTAGAAATTACTAAATGAAAGGGTGAAGAACGTAAAGTCCCATAATCAGAGTTTAATAATACCACTGCTTCCCTTCTACATTGTGTCATTCGTTAAGGGGAAGAAAAAAAAAATAAGAGAAAAATATCAACACTTTTTTTTTTTTTTTAATATATAGAAATAGGATAGAGAAGTGAATCACTCTAAAAACAAATGGAAATGCTTCTTGGAAAATGAAACTCTGGGTGTATTTGGAACCTGATCGTTTGAAAGAAGAGGCAGCCTGTGTTTAAAAAATGCTTTTCCACAAAGCCATGGTGAGTCTCCTAGACCATAATAACAAATAGCAGGGCAACTAGTAAAGACTGAAAAATTACTGTAAGTACTTTTTTTTTTTAATTTGAAAATCTGGCTTTATTCCTCTTTGCAAACGTCTCCTAGAAAAAAATCACTACAGAAAAAGCAGTAGCTGATATCTGATTCTTACAACCTACAATGCAAAATGAAGACTTTTGGTCCAAATTTCAAGTAGCTTCCATATGGAAAGTTTCCATTTTTTCATTAAAAAATTAAATAGCCATTTTTTGCTCTTTTTTTGCTGCTGCAGTAGAACCCTGACAACAAGTAACTACTGAATTTTTTTTTCCTCACTGTAGAAAAAGCTCAGCTCCAGAAGAAGAAAAAGACAGAGGTCTTATAAAAATAGGCTGTACAAAGAAGTTGTCCAAATCACTACAGCAACCCCCATAGAATTTCTAGATCATTTGTGAATAGCAATATTAATCAAACAATATTGTGAATTTTTCATCACGTTAAAGACAGCTTCCCCAAAGTCTCTTGGCAAGGGTTGGGAATTCCACTCACGATGCTCCCCTGCCACAACTGTGCTTCCCATGTCCCATCCCACGCTGCCAGAAGACAGTAATTGCTACTCTCAGGGCTGTTATGACATGAAAATCCCCTCCTGTGATTTGTTGCTGCCACCTATAAGTAGAGATAATCTGCTGTGGTGCAAAGCTGAGGACCCTCCTGCAACAACCCGTTTGTATGAACAGGCTCTCCTGCCACTGTGGTGATGTACATCACACACATCACACAGTCTCTGGTTTTGTGGTAGGCAGACTTCATGCTGAAAGTTACAGCTGAAGCAGAGGCAGAGCTACCACGGCATGAGTACAGGATTCAGCCTGAGGAAGGGTTTAGGCAGCTAAAAGTCAGACCAGCATCTGTTTAAGGTATGGGAGCAGAGGGCAGGCAGCCTGCTGTTGGGTGAGCGACATCAGCACTCGGTTAAGGTAAATCCATGCATCTTTTGGGCAGGATGGTCAAGAGAATAGTAAATGATCATATTTCCCTATGATTTATTTTAGAAGTAACAGCTTTTCACACAATCCTATTTTTGGCAGTGGGATATCCCCAGGCAAAGCACTTGCTTGGCTTCCCGGGTTCCAAGGAGGGCTTCATGAAGCTGATAGGAACAGCACCTGTGGCTTTTCTGCATCCACCCTTCACCCTGAGCCACCTGTATTTCCACACTATCACATACCAAGTCTGTTTTATGCATGCTTGCTACATTTGTCAATGAAGGTAAGAGCTTTTAATGATAGAGTATTAAAAATACCATCTATTGCATTAAATATCTTCTCAGTGTTTACCTTCCATTTCTGCCATCTTCACTAAACTGATTAATATTTTACTTTACTGCTATATCCAATCCTTTTTCCATTGAAGTCCTGGTGAATGCAATGGGAATGGAATAGGGACAACAGGACACCTTCCTCTGCAAGTCACCCCAGTTTATGCTCTATGAAAACAAGTGATGCAACAGCCTCAAAGGATGGTTCACGGTGGTTTTGGTGTGACTCTTACAGAAAGAGAAGCCATAAGCCATAGTACTGATGCAGGTATCATTTAGAACAATATTGCAAGTATGAGTATGATTATGAAAGAAATTAAACTGATCACAGAGTCAAGACTCCAATACCTTCTTACTAACTGTTATTCACTAATTACTTCCTCCATATAAATACTTTTTCCTCCAGAAAGTCTCTGCTCTATGCTGGAATCATGCTTCAGGTGCTGGCCATTTTCTGCTCTGCTAACACTGTCGCCATCCTCTCATTCATTCATAAGCACATGCCATTTGGTATCAATTTTCTGTTTGATGACACAATAAAAGTCACCTAATTAAGTAACAACAACTTTAAGTATTAACTACATCCTTGTAAAACCACAAGAAATTTGTGGGACAGGTTTACTGCTGACGTTTTACTACTATTTGCTTTCATTTCCTTCAGTTGTATTTTGACCCTTAGCAATATTAGAGGAGAAATTCTGATCCACTGTAGAAATTAGTAGCAAATCTGAAATTACTTTAAGAGCATTGGGGTTTCTCATCTAGTTCTCCGCTTGTCAATAAGAGTTGTTCTCATGAGAAACCCTGACTGAAACAGCCCTCTGTGTGTAGTAATATTTTATACACAGGACATGTGGATACATTGCTTTTTTTAAACAAAGTTAGAAGAACAATAGCAGCCTAAGTTAAGGACTCAGAATACGGGAAATGCCAGAAGGGAGATTCTCTGTCTAATTTGACTTCAGCCCCCTTGTGCGCTTTGGTAATATTACTGGTTACTGGATTATTTTTGTTTTTCCTCAGACCTCACTGAATCACAGGAACCCCGGCAGATTAGCAAGCAATTGTTCACTATTTCACTGCATGGAGTTTGTTTAGTATATGTCCCCCCATCCCTAGCACTATTTAAACACAGTAAAAATGCTTTACTTCCTCAGAATTTATATCATGGCACTAGTTATTGCTTTACAGGGTATTTATTCTCACAGGACCCATTATTCTCAAGTTGGTGTCAGAAGATGGATGCACAGAAGTAAGAACATCAGAGGGGTAATTTAGGGTGCATGCTTTAAAATACCTATTCTGAAATATCAAGACCTTGATTATTACAGTTCAATACCACATGGTGAAAGAAGAATTCATGATTAAAAGGTTCTGTGATTTCAGATGTGAATAGCGTCCCTAATATTGTGGACATCAATAATAATGCTGTGAAATACCTCTGCGCATTTGAAATAATTAATATCATACTAGAAGCCAGTTTGTCAAAGCAGGATAGAGTTCAGCAACTTCTATGTTATTCTTAATTAATTTTACAACCTGCCCTCTGAGTGAAGTGGTATAAATGTAGGCTTTGTGCAAAGAGATCTATAGTACCAGGCACCTTGTAAATATGTCCTTATAGACACTATAATTCTCTAAGAAGAATAAAGCACAGGGATTACAGAAAAACCCTCAAGTGTTCTCAGCAACTCTTGTGACCCATTTTTTCCTCTTGTGGAAAATGTTTCACCTACTTAGTGTTTCTCCAACAATTGAAGTACACTTCATTTACTCATCCACTTGTCAAGACATTCTGCCTGATAAATAAAGGTATTTGCTGGACACGTGACACGTGTCTAAGCATTGGCAGTTCCTCCTCAATCAAACTGGGATATGGAGATGGTAACAAAAATGTTCCACTTGCCTTGGGAGATACTGCAGAGGTCAGGTAGGAAGTTAATGGTAAACGACAGTTCTGAATAAGTGGAGTGTCCAGAGAATGTTCATTCCTTAAACATGCTTTTTATGAAGAAGCATCCCAGCCACCTGAAAAGGGTAATCTCAGGTCCTAAACTAGGATCATGGTGAAAAGATGGATTTGTAAGGGGGTATTAGCTGTGTAAGTATAATTATCCAGGGTACTTTACATATAATGAGACATTTAATATTTAAATGCAAAGTTGCATGGTTTTCTATTTTCTATAAATATTTCACATCAGTTTAGGAATTAAACATCTATGGCAATAACTGAAAATAAAACAAAATCAACTTTATACTACTTTCCTGACCACTAAAGCCAAGTGAATTACAGAAAACAAACATGTCGTAAGTAGCATGAAGTAAATCAGATTTTAACAGGATTTTATTAGAGTTTATGAACAAGAAAGGAGTTTTTATGTTTACCAGAAATACAAGGGAAAGTAAGGACCAAATGAGGACCAACTCCCTAGTCACTATACAAATCCAGCTTAACTTGCATTTAACTCTCACAGCAGTACAGACAGTTTTACATTTAGCATAGGTCTTAAGGACATCTGAATTTTATTTAGTTGTATGTTATGTAAGGGTCTGAGGGAGGAGGATCTAAAACCAACTTCACGTTAAATGAGTTCACGTAAGGATAGATTCAGTGGGAACCTGAGTCCCTTCCTATCAAAACTGTTAGCATATATCCTTTTTGACATTAGTAGGAGCTCACAGGTGACCCAGTAACCCTAGCATAATCCAAACACACATGTATGGCTTGGATCTTGCCTATCATAATCTGAGGTTTTTTCTGTTATCAGATATCTATTTTCCCAGGCCTGAAATTCTCAGCATGAAAGACAACATCATAAGGCCTGAAAAGTTTGTAGATAGAGTAGCCTCACTAAAATGTAATGTAGTACAGATGCTTGCAACATGTCACTCCTTCAATTCACTGATAAATACCTATTAAGTTTTCCCTGAACCTTGAAATGTAGTCTAGCTGCTCATTTCAGGCATCTGGGTAAAATAAATCTTAAATTGAAAGTTGACCTCATCACCAAATGTCATTTATTTATATTGGATTTCATCCTTTTTGAGTGGCCCCTCTGTATGTACTAGAGGACAAACAATTAAGGCCTTTGGTTCAGAGAAAGGAAGGGCACTGGAGGTCACCAGCACTATGTATCAGATTTTAGCCAAGAAAACTTCTTTAGGTATGTTATTAAATCAAAAGAATTACAGATTAATGCTCCATTAAAGCGGCAAAAAAAATGCTGAGTTTGCTTCTGGACTGTTCTCTGATGCACTGGAAGGAAGGCTGGAGACTGGAGATGATTAATCTTGGGACTGAATTTTAAGGCAAAATATTTACGTGAAGGACCCTTAAGGCACATTTCTCTCTGTCTTTTTTTTTTACTTCTCCAGAAGTTCTTTTAATACTCAGAAAAGTCTTTTAAATCATATTTCTTGTCATGCACAGCTGTAAAATTATTTTGTTCCTCTTGGACTATGTAGAGGAAAAGTGTCTTTAGCATTAAGAACAATTTGACTACATTGCCATTATACAAAATATCCTTTCCCAACCTTTTTTCTCTCAAAGAACTCTCTAATCTTTTTGGGGAAAATAATGCAGATAATCTTACAATGTACTACTACTACTCAGGGGATGAGCTGGAGGATTGGAGTGATGGATAAATAATGCATTTAGCAACAACACTGAACATTTCTCCAGATTGTCATAGGGCAGTTACAAAAATTTGAGTTAAGCCTTGAAGCCATTAGGGACTGTCTCCCAACTAAGCCTCCAGGTACTCAACCCACTCTGTGGAAATAGATGTATGTGTATAGCATTTGGGTTTTTTTCTGGTGACTGTCACTGTACAGACCACCTTTGGAGGCTTATGGAGCACAGAGTGAGGGAAGAATAGGTTAACTGATACCAACCATGATGACAAGCATGGTTTTACAGCTCACTAACGTTCTGCATTATAAAAGTGAAACAAATTACATCACACCATCTAGAAGTCAGACTTCACAGTGAACAAGTGGTCATACTGTCTAAGGACACAAGAGACTGCCCTCCCACAACACATATGTGATGTATCTTCAGGACTGGAAGATGACCTCTTCACATTGAGAAATTATACAATGAAGACACATCCTAAGGGTAGGGCTCATTAGCAGAACAAGGAATTGAACCCAGGTCTGATTTGTGTTGTTCTCTGATCACTACCTTTGCTCAGGAAGTGAACAAAGAAAGGCAGGACCATTTAGCTGAGTTTACACTAAGTGAACATGCTGTTCAGCACCATAGTCACAGGAAATCTGGCCTCATCTAAGTGGATAAAATGAGAAGGTACTCATCTCTGAGCTGCCATAAGTTGTTTTTCTTCTTAGCCTCTTCTTTCTTATCTCTATGTCATAGGTAAATGTACTGTGGTTAAGCCAGCAGTAACAGGAAGCACACAGGTAAAATAAGATATATTTGGGTAATTCTATCAAATTATATTGATAACAACAACTAGAAGGCCCTTCTAGTACTTGAATACTCTTGAAAACCAATGTATTAGCTTATTGCCTAACAACTCCATTAGCCCTTTTAGCCACTGTTGCCACCGCTGCTCACTGTGTATCACTAATTAGGGCTATGACAGCACAGTAGCTTACTTCCAAACCTGAAAGTGTCTTCAACAACCTTACACCAGGTGGAAAAAGGCCATGCACTCAGTTACATAAGCTACCAGCTTCTAAATCTTTCTTCTCCCTGCCCAAATGTATAAGATCTCCAATAAAAAGTGAAAACTCACTGGTCACTCTTGCTAAGACTGCTAAAAAGACTGGCAAAAAAAAAAAAAAAAAAAAAATCAAATCTTTCATTCTTTATAAACTACCCAGATTGCCAGCAGAAGTCCCACGAGTTTCCAATACTAGAAAATAGCACCTTCACTACAGCTAGTGTAGGTACTACAGCACCTTCACTATTGTGCCCCAAGAGCTCACCTTAAAATGCTAAGACACTGAGAGGAAAAAAAAAAAAAAATTAAAAAAGCTCATTATATATTAACTCAAAACAATGAACCCCTCAGAACTCCTTGATGGACACACTGTGAAGGACACCTGTGCATGTGGACTAGGCACAAAATTGCTGTCAGCACTAAAAAATTACCTGGACTTTATACATGATGATGTAGAGGTACACAAAAGCCACTTGCAAATCCAAAAGGAGTTTGAAAACTGTACAGTTTGTCCACATAAACATATCTGATGTGTAGCTAGAGCTGAGAATATGCTTTTGGACTGAATCTGTTTTCTTTTTTTCATACAAAGGAAAAAAAAAAAAAAGCAGTAAAAAGCTTTGGAAAATTATTGTAGTTGTTCTAGGGCCTGAAGCTAACTCATCTTTAAAGTGTCCTAAAACCCATTCAGCCTCTCATGAGATAACAGTTTTCACAACTCTTCTCTGTCTCTCAAAAAATACCTTTTTCAACAATTAAAGGAATTACCAGGGAGGTGTGCTGATCTCTAATTAGCCCATAGCACATTCAGGTACAACATGGAAACTACCTCAGCCCCAGAGCAGCCAATTTCATGAATTTAGAGAGTCCTAAGGTATAGCAAACCAAAAAGGAATGCAGAACTTATTGGTTGCAGATTATCTGTCCACAAATCTTACATAATAGCCAGAATTAGGCAGCAAGTTACTATGGTATTACGTGCATTAAAGCCGCCATAGGAAGGTCTTATTTCAGTTTAAGCACTGTTCAGATCAAGAGCAGGTCTGAATATTCTATGGAAATGAGAGGTGTGGAGTCTGGCCCAAAAAAGGCACTGGGAAATTTGCCATTGATTTAGTGGAGCCATTATCTCACCCCAGATCTTGAAGACATTTAATAGATACAGTACTTCCCAGTGTGTTCTCTGGGGCCAGCCAGTACAGTAAACCATCATTTAGAATTAGCACGAACAGCTCTTGCTGAATAGCTGCCCCTTTAGATATGCGGGAAGACAGTCTGAAACTCACCAGAAAGTAGCTACAAATCGCTGTTACAATAGCTGATCTGGCATGAAGATACATTTTTACCAGGCAGAAGATGAACCATACCTTTCATATTTTTACAGTTGCACAGGAACAGGAATTGTGAAGAGAACACTCATAATGATGATGTAGTTGCACAAATGCAACTTAAAGAACATCATTGCTGCTCTTTTGGTTAAGTCTGTGGAGTTAACACTGACTAGCATCCCTCATTCATCAACACAGAGTTTTATAACAAACTATTATACAAAATAGTTGTCCCTTGATATCTATGAAAACACATGATATATATGTTACTTCAATTCTCTAGCTTGAGCATGAAAATACCACTCTCCTTTTCATGCCCCTCTTTTTACTCTAAGGAAATTTCACCATTAACTAGGAAATGAGACACACGGCAAAACATGCATGCAAAAACATCTGCATCAGAAAATTTAAGTATACTTTAACCTGTCAGTCCTGCAAAGCCTCATGCTCGATTTATGTACTGACACCCTCACTATTATCCAAGCATCTAGCAGAAAATCTTATTTTTTCAGACATCTAGCCTTGACTTAACTTGATTGACAATAAATTTTCAAAGATATTCTAGGACACGTAATATGATCAGTGTCTGCAATATGCATGGTAGGAGGTGGACATATGAGGTAAGTAGAGACAAGAAAATTCACTTTCTCTTCCCTTGTACATGTGAGGAGAGCAGTGAGATGTCTCTTGTTTCTCCCAGTCTTGCAGTGGTTCAAAGTTCCTCCTCTGTGCACAGGAGACATACTTGTGCTCATAGGGCTCTAGAATGAATTAACTTTTTTCTGGCTGCCCATTGTGCATAATTGGAAAGCTTTACTTTTCTGAGCTGGTAGGAAATAGAAACAAAACAAACAATGTTAGGACTTGGGGGAGGAGCTGAGGAAACACAAGTTTGATCTGCAGGGCTCCCAGGTACCAACAGTGAGACAAGAGAGCGATGTGAGAATTATTTGCTGAAATGAAAAGACTAGTGCTTATCTATAATGTATTCTTTCAAGTCATATTTCCTAGGTCAAGAACCATACCTTGGGGAAAGTGGGCAAGTTCCCACCTCTCATGAAGCAATCTTTAAAGTGCCTGACAATTCCTTTCTGGGGAATTCTCCAAGATAAATGCCTCCTGGGGTAGTCAGCTAATCTTTACCTGGAAACATTTTGAGTTAGAACATCAAGACAAACTCTTTTATCTTTTTTAAGGAGAACACACACTACTAATGAATTCTCTGCTGAAGACAAGTATTAATACAAATCTCAGAATAGGCTCCAAAGGGTTTGTCCAGCACTTATTCAAGATAACAGACTCCTCCTCTGGGAAGGAATACTGACTGTATTCTAAGGACTGTATAGTAAAATTCATAGTGTCATCTGCCAGATGTACTGATTACTCCCTCCCCTATACACTCTGTTACAGTGGAGAAAGAGAGAGTAGCCAAACTTGGGAAGGCAAGAGATACCACATGATAAGTGCTTAATAATGAGATTTATTCTCATTAAGAATAATCTCATGGAGACTGTAAATGCAATATACTTTTTCCTAATCCACATTTCATTCCAAATGAATTCACAGTTAAAAGAGCAAGCTGGGAAAAACAAACAAACGAACAATAACCAACAAAACATTTAATGTTTTTTCTTTCATTGTAGCTTAAATCTACTGCTTCAGTTAAAATTTGCTGACTTGGGCTGGGTTTTCATTTCATAATTTTCAACAGGAAGTTGAAAGCAACCTCCCCCTAACCTTGTTCCTTTGACTACCTAGCAACAATAGATTTGAATTGCTCCATCATGGAGTTAAAGAATGGAAATAGGCTCTGAATTTACCACAGTGTACATTTTCAATACTTGTAAGGAAATGGATCAGGATTTTAGTTGAAACTTCGGTCAATCTGACAAAAGACAGGTAAGCTTTGTGGCTTCAATACGCAACTTAGGCCGAAATTTCAAATAAACCTGGGGCAACTCAAGCCTTGGATTTAAGTGGTTCCATATGTCTCTCAAGTGTAGGTCATTCTCCTTAAATTTCAGTTGAGAGTCTGAGTTTGCTCAATCCTGAAAGTCAGAGTTAAATTTAGGGGTGTGAACCCATCTGGACTAAAATTGAAGGAAATATTGGCATAAACCTCAGCAAAACGAAACTGCCAAAACTTGAAACAGACCTGATACATACATCTACTCAGAAAGAGAGAGAGTTTAGTAAAAGTCAGTAGTTTGTCAAAATCATAATCAATTTCTTGTGTTTCACTCAAGAGTTTGAGCAAAAGGTAATAAATTTAAAACACCTATGACTTTAATCAGCACTTTGACTAATTTAAAGAAAGCAGAAATTTAAATATTTAAATTTTCGCTAACATTTTCTACAGACTAATCAAACCTAAATTAGGTCAAAAAAAAATAAGAAGCACTTGATCTAACACCACACTGGGAATAGAAAGAGAAGAGGGGAAGAAAGAACAAAAGAGGAAGGGAAAGGAGAAAACAGAAGCCTAATATTAAGTAAGAATTTAAAACTTATTTAAATACAAGTCATGAAAGTATAAACTGGAAGAATTCTGATGGGCATTTTAAGTTTGGAGGAATTTTATGGCTTGCAGAGGTTAATTTGTTCATTGTTAGAAGGGTGAGCTCACCCCATGGTAAAACATCAGGCTAAATTGTACTATTGATCTCCAGAAATCTTTCCATTTCAACATTATTTGCAAGGGTTAAGGCGTGTTATTCATGTTGTAAAAATGTATAAAATTATACTATTTATCATACAGAATTTCCCAACTGCTCTAAATAGCTGTTTATAATTAAAGCAGATTGCAGAGACTAAATATACGGTTTGATAAAGCAGCATACATAACAAACAGCTCTAAGTGAGCTTTTATACAGAAAAAACCTTTCTCACAAACATGTCTGTGTTATAATATGCCCATTGTTAGCCTGGCTAATTACTGCTGTCTATGCCAGTGGGAAGCCTTGCTGTAAAGCAGCAGGAGCATACACCTCCCATATGCTCGGACTTTTTGGAGATCATATAGGACAAAAAAAGAGATAGGGAAAAAACATACAAATGAAAACAAAGATCTGTTTATTTTTCTAGCAATTAAATCAGTGGAGTCCATAATACACTCCCTATATTTGTTGGAGTGCGCACCTATACATGAGTTACTAATCACAGATAAGAGTGTCATCGTGATAACCAGCCTTGTGTGCATAGTGCCATTCAAAATAGCCCCTTTGAACCTTGGACCATTTCCAAACTGCTCAAAGCAAAATATGTTTTAACTTAGAGCATTTCTATTTTATATTTTAAAGTCTTATTCCATTTCATAGTGGAGCTATGAATTCTCTGCTGAAGACGGGTATTAACCCAAATCTCAGAATAGGTTCCAAAGGGTTTGTCCAGCACTAACTCAAGATAACACACACCTCTTCTGGGAAGCAATACTGACTATAGAATGAAATTCATCCATACAGAAGTGGTCTGTAAGCCAAAACCTTGCAGATCACTTACATGCATTTTGGAAGGTAGAGCAGAAAGTGAACAACACCTGAATGAAATACAAGATACATATTGAGAAGAATTAAATTTCCATCACTGGAAGTAGAAATATTTTAGAGATTTCAATGTGCTTATTGGAACTTGGCAAGATCCATCCACGTATCAACAGAACGAACACACCATGCTTCTAGAACCAGAAGCATGTCTTTCCAATTTTACCTGTGTATTTGTAGTATTTGCTCTCTGTTGTAATTCTAGAATAATACTAGCTAAAGTAACTCCTTAGATTGAGCTAAACAGTCTTGGGAGTTTGAAAGAAACTTCCCATGGATAAAGAAGGCAAGACTGAGTACTTTTAAAATATAAATCCCACATTAGTGAAAAAAAAAAAAAAAGCCTTAAAGCCTTTAAAATTAAAATGACAGAAAAGCTGACGACTGAAATACAAACTCTTTTTTTAATGTTACTTTTTTTCATTAGATTATGTGTGAGATGCAATTTTGAGGGGAAAAAAAAAACAGGAAGCTAATAATATTAAAAGCTCATATATTATAAAAGCTGCCAATTTAAAGATTCATAAATCAGCAGCTTTACCAATTTGGTCTGTTCTCTTCCTGCTGACGTCAACAGAAGTGTTGACATAAACTTTGCTAGGGAAGGGATTAAGACATGCATAAAAGTACAGAAGTTACACAAAATTCCTGAAGACCACAGAACATATTCCTTTTAGACCTTAGCACATTTTCCTTGTGCTTGAATTAAATTTATTTCTGTATGTATAGTTATTAATTCAATCATCTCACTAGTTATTTTTTTTACACAAACTCCCGTAGTGTCATAAAACCTAAAATTTTGCTGCTTAAATTTGAAAAGGTATTGCAAGTGAATAGTAAGTGAAAAGTTTTTCCCACCTTTCAAAACACTACTTTTAATATGCTGAAACATTAATCGAATCAAGACTAGCAACTAGCATGACTTTAGAAGACATTTCAAGCATGTTTCTAGCCAACTATGTTCATAGAATCCTTTAAGCTGGAAAAAACCTTTAAGATTGTTGACGCTAACCACTAATCCAATAGCACCAAGTCCACCACTAACCCATGTTCATTATTATCTGACAACTGGAATTTTGCTCTAATGTATCCATTGGTGATATTTTGTCAATTTTAATCCCTCTAAAAATAGCTGCGGAACACGCAATACTCTTAACTTACATCTGCAGTTTACTGCTTTCAAACAGATCAACAGTTCAGTAGAAAGAGACTTGTCATCCTGTATCCCTTTGTGCAAATCTTACAGTTTTTGGGGAAGTTTCACTATGCAGTGAATACTGTCCTCGGCAAAACACAGGACATGTATAAGTCTTTGCTCTTCTGTAGTTGTGGCTCAGTTCTGTTCACAAATTTAAATCAATTCTTCTTGGACTTCATTAATAGCTGTCATTTCTGTAACAGTGTTTCCTTGACTTATACACCTGGCTTGGGACAAGGTGGACAAGAAGACAGACTTCAATTGCCAAGACAAATTCATCACCCCTTCATTCTAATTTTGAAATCCATTGGAAATAAAGAAAGTAAAAAATTATCCCAGTTTTTTTCATTACATTCCCCTGGCTTTTTAAAAGCCTACCATGAATTTCAGTGAAATGGTTTGAAAAGGCAATGACAAAAGAAAATTGTACTTAGCAGTTTGGGTCTTTATGTATTTTTTTTCAAACACTGGATATCATTTTACTCCGAGCAGAAAAAAGGAATAAAAAAGATCTTTTGTTACGATTGTTACAGCTGGGCAGATCTGTCATGAATATGAATCCACTCATAAAAAGTTCACTTACTTCAAGATTGATAGTATTTTACTGATTCTAAATGCCTAGTCACCCTGTGCAAGCAGGCTTTCAAGGCCGAGACGTACTTGTTTATCCAATGGTAAAGGATGACATAAGCCATACAAGAAGACACATGTCCTGTTTATGTTTATATGCATGTAACTGGCAAACACTCAATGAATTTCCAGGATATGTTATTGATATTGGATCAAGAGAGGAGTTACATTTTGAAAAAGCACTGGAAAGAGCTGCAGTCCAGTACAAAAAAATAAAAGCCACAAGAGAGAATCAAAAGGATGAAGGAGTTGGAATATGTGCTCACAGCACAGTAACAAAAGAAAAATTAGAGAATTTCTAAAGGAGTGAAGAACTGGGGAGCAACAGGCAACTTGGCAAAGAAAGAAGGGAAATAATTTGAGGGACCCACAAGCTGCCAGTTTTCATTTTTCAGTGGAATGTACTGTGAAAATCACAGTTGCTCCTCTAAATAAATATAGTACTAAATGTGACATTAATTCTGATAACAAAGAATAAACATTGCAGGTGAAAGAAATTGTCTGGCATACCACTACTGAATGAAGCAGTTGTTCCACTCTATCCACGTAAGATGTCTCAGAGCACTGTTGTTTAAAACAATGTTAATGATCTATTTGTAGTTAAGACTATATATATTTGTATATATGTACTTTTATATTGACCATAAATGTTCATAAAAAGTAAAAGTATCTTTTTAATTTCATTGCCTGATTGCTAACAGCACTGTTGCAGTGTGGCGATGCTTTTGCTGGCTGCTTTCCCTCCAATGCCAACAGAAATCACTTGGAGAGGAACGGCTCCAATAGAGATCATGTTGCAGTTTACAGTATGTGATCACAAATCCTCTAGCATCTGATATCAATCTGGGTTTCAGTGGAGTACCTTGTATCAATCTATATGCAGAGAGCCATAGCAGAGATTAAATCTCTGTCGGTGCACTCATCAGGAAGTAAACTGAAGCACAGTATATGCACAAAGGTGGCTATGAAATGTGTTCACTGTAGCAGCCACCTTCCTGCCTTGGGGTGGAGGGTTGAGAAGGCATCTTGCTGCCTTGTCTGCTGGAGGTTGGTCAAATGACATCATCACATGGCAATCCCACATACACAATGAAGAACTGGTTTCTTTGGATTCTTACACTGCAGGAAATAAACATGCAAAGAATCATGCTGAGGGCCAGCACATGACAACACTTTCTCCTCTGGCATGGTCTAGAATACATCTAAAAGCTCCAATCCAAACAGGCTGACTGGGAAGCAAGTGTCGATTTCAGATCACACTCAAGGAATAGTATAAATCTATCTATTTACTTCAGAAGGCGTTCAAACACTTTTGGGTATCTCCCTAGCAATTTTGTTCATAAGCTATTGAGCTGCGTTTACATGGAGAATACTATGAAGACTTGCTTCTCACAAAGATGGGACCCAGGCTTGATAGCATGGGATTCTGCAGCAACTGATGTCTACTGAAGCCCACACATGAATGAAAGCATGGAATCTTTAATAAGACTGATGACCCTAAACACTACATTTTTCCTTCTCTTTAATTTTCTGCATTCCTTCACTGTGGTTAGAAATACACTTATTTTGTTTCTGTGAGGTAATATTAGATATTTACATATGACTGAAAAAACAAATAAAACAATGTACAAAGTTGATCAAAAGTGGGAAAAATGTCCTTGATGATGTGCTGAAAACATAAATCAACAGATTTTGCCTATAAGAAACATGTCACGCAGAACTTAGTCTGCTTGAGACTGCATCTTGAGAATGAGCTCCCTCCATATTCCCTGGTACAAAACACATAGTTACGCACTTGGACCCTTACTCTCTGAGAAGACCCTCTCAACAAAGCATCTGCCTCCTCTGATCAGCTGCTTATGACTGACATTTCCAGGAACAGAATACTTTCAAGAGCACTATCCGTCACATTTAACCACATTTGGCTAAAATTAGGTGCTAGTGACAAGGCAGATAAACAGGATATTCCTACAAGCTTCATTTCCCCATGAAATGAGGCTGAAATGAGGTGCTGTTCCACCACATATGTTTGTTTTTGTGGAAGCCAACAAACATTAAGGCTGCAGACTAAACAGAATCAGCAATCTTGTGTATATCTTGTCAGACTTTGCATATTTCTCTTCATTATTTTCAACAATTCTGGCCAATTTTCATATACGAGGATCATTTTACTTTCTCTGTAGTCCATTAGCTCAGACACATTATCAATTACGGAATTAATCCAAAATTTACTGATGTGCTTGGCAAAATCATACTGATTTGAACTGATTTTGGAGAGTCTTAACACTGAAAGTGAGCAACTACCATTTGTGCCAGTTCCTTTAGCTGCTATTAATATATGTCTTGTCACCTTTGTTGGTAGGCAATGCTGTTACAGACAGAAAAGTAATAGAAAATACAAGTCTTTCTCAAGACACAATGAATTCCCCTATTTCTCTGTTTGATCCTTTAAGGTGTTTCTTCAGACCAAGAAGTAGTTCAATAAAGAAGAGCAGAAAAATAATATGCCTAAATGGGCATAACTGATTTATAGGCAAAGTATCACGTATTTATGGTTGATACATATGAAATAAGCTTAAGAAAAGCAAACAAACAAAACTACCCCAGCAGCAGACCTCAAATAAGTATTCACATAAAGATGAAAATGTATTTCTAGGTAAATTAACTTATTTCATTGTGTTTTGTTTTAATGTGCCAATCATTCAGGGAATCTAATATTATGATTCTTAATCATCATAGCATTGACATAACTAGATTAAATTAACCTCAAAACTATTACTGACCATTTATTTTTTTATACAAAGGAACATGTTTTTAGCATTTGTGTAGAAATGCTGAATAGCAGCCACTGCAGCCACTCTTTTAACCACCCTGTTTAATAATATGCAGGAATTCTGGTTGATTTAACAGAAATTACTTATTCCTTTTTTTTTTTTTTTTTTTTTTGGTCTTCTAATGTTGCTTTGGTATGCCACATACAATATATATTTTTCTTCTCCTCCAGGATTTGATATTCTAGTCAAATCAAAAAGAAATACATTCCCACAGTGCCTAATTTTCAAAATGAAAGTGAAGAAAAGTCATCCCCCCCCCCCCCAACCCCATTATGCTAATAGTGACTTTGGGGAATCACCATGCAGAAGTTTTGAAATTTTCATGGAAAACAGCAAATCCCCTGCTAAGTGTGTAGGATATTCAAAGAACCCTTGCAAGGGAGAAGAGCTGAGCAGAGATATAACTAGTCTCCACTGAATGGATGCTTTCTGCTGCCTCACCAATAGATCACCATCAGCTCAGCTAAGCAGGTATTGGAAAAAGCATACACAGGTAAGGGAAAAGCTGAAGCTCTGACTCCAAAAAGCTTTGACTGGCAAGCTGCTGGCGAGCCTGGGTTTCTGTCCTGCTTCAGGGCAGCCCTGCCACACAGACCACCATTACATGAGGACCTGCCTGTGCCCAGCTTGTCTAGCTATTCTTTGGGTCCACTTCTACTTTTATGCCTGTAATAGACACTAGACATCATGCTCTGCATTTTATAGGATGCAAACCCAGACATTTCCTCCTCTTTTTTGAACATACTTTTCCACGAAAGAACTTCCTTGACTGTCTTCTCAGCTGCCAATTATGAAGACTAGCCAATAATCAGAATCTACTGAGCATCTTAATAGGTCTCATTACTGCACGTGTCTATCATACATCTATCCCCTCTTTGTCTCCTCTATCTCAGCTGAATTCTATTTCATCTGCTTCCTCGGCATTTCATCTATTTTGTACAGAACCTGGTTTCCTTATGAGACCTTCCTGTATGGTCTTCGGTCATACTTGTTACCCTCTCTATGCCTTTTCAGCTTTACAAGAGTATTTTGACAGAGGATTCCAAAGCCTGATTTTAAAGGCTCACGTTTATCTGGAAACTTCATTCATTTTTTTTTCTTTTGATCAGTTTTCACAGATAGGTGTCATCCAAGCAAGCTCCAGATCTATGTCTCACGTGCCAAACATTATGTTGTACTTAAATTACATCCTGCCAACAAATCCGTGCTCACGTAGCAGTAACACACTCAAAACATATACAAGCACAGAAACGTGTCATCTGGGTATGGCTGTTTGCCTCATGCTTGATGCTACCAGTACTACAGATGCAGTTCCCATTTGTTTTGCAGGTGCAGCCAAACTGAGAAATGGCTCTCAGAATTTCTTTTAAATATCAGGTTATGGAGAAAGTGCAGGTTCCTGCTGTGCTTTGAATGCTTAATTATGCCTATGGTATCCTGTCTGAAAACACTTTGTTTCACACGGTTGTAATCTAAACTGCAGATATTGTAGACGTTAAAAGAATCTGATAAATATTGTTAACATACAAATTGCCTTGAACTTTCTTACATATACACGCATGAAATTTTGCAAGGTCGAGCTCTCTCTTAAGGATATCAATCAAGCCAAAATGTCTGGTCAAAGAGAAAGCAACATTTCACACGTTCCTTTTTGCTCCTAGAGCTTGGCCACAATATGGAAGCTAAAAAATTATAAAATAATAATAATAATAACTCTGCTTTTTTCTCTTCATGCATAGAAATGACAAATTCCTCTACTCCAACTAACAGTTCACAGGAGTGGCTTTTCATTTCTGAACATCACCTTCTCCAGAAATTACCAAAATTAAAACCACTCTGCTTGGAGGCAGAGGTCTTTCAATTATTCTATGATACCATATGTATCAAACCTCAGTTTCTCCCACACAAATTTCACTTCAAGTAGGTATATCCTGATCACTACTTGCTATAAGTATCATGAAATGAAAAGGAATTCAGAGGGAGCCATAGACAGCTGACCCACTTTTCCCCTTTACTCCCTTTTCTGTGTTGAAACAGAGACATGGTGAAATATAAAAGCTATCCACAGTTGGACTCACAAGGCACCAAACAAATTCCTAGCAGAGATCAAAATCACCAAGATTAAAACAGTTTGGAGAACAAAATCAGGAGATATTTTTTTTTCCTCCAGAGCAGATGAATAAAATTTTGCACAAGGGAGAGAATGTAAAGTACCACCGGGCTCAGCTGAGTATAGCAACCTCTTGTCCTCAAAAAGAAATGCAGCCATAGCCCATTCTATGTCTTCTTTCTCTCATTCTTGTATTTGCCACCTACAATGGGCATACACATTTGCTGGTTTTGCTACAATGACCAAAGAAATTATGACATAGAAATTCTATGCCTTGGTTAACACAGTTCTTCAGTCCTTCAGATGGATATGTTTGTGTAGACATAGGTAAATGGCACATGATTTTTATGATGATTTTCATCATGATTTGTAGTGCTATAATTCCATTTTAAGTTATACAGGAAAATTCTGCTTACATCTACTTTGCCAGTACAACAAAGGTATTTCAGCTATGGGACTACAGCACTTCCTGGCTTCATCCATATCAGGAATTATGAATAATTATGAAATAGCTTTCCATGTTATTTCACTAATTGCCCTTTCTAGATGCAGCTCAAGAGAGAAACAGATGAAAAACAATCACTTGTCCTAATTCTAAACTCAAGTTTCTTACTGCTGTGACTCTTCAAGCCACTGATTTGTCAACTGCTGAAAATCAGTCTACAGTAAGGCACACAAAGGTTCAAACTGACCCTGATCTTAACCAGTTGACTTACTCCTGCCACGCATCTCAAAGAGGTAGGACATATGACAGATATATTGAAAAGCAGCCACCTAATAGCACTGAATTAATATGGAGTTTATAGAACTGCTTGGTTGCATTTGAATTTTGAAAATCCAGATCAGGGAGTAATTCAGACTGAGTTTTATTTCATTTGAACCCAAATTTCAAGAGCTGAAGGTAGGATAAACATGTTTTTTACTGAGTAGCAAAAACCAACCAAACAAAAAACCCAAACAGAACACCCAAATCCCACTTTTCTTTAACACAGTGTATGATCCAAAATTCTTGGCTCTATTTGAATTAGTTCAGTTGGCCTTTAATGCAGCATATTCAAAAGGAAAAGAGGAATATGACTCTCCCTGCCTTTGTAGAAAGTCTTGAAGTCAAAGGCTATTTGTACCACTGCAATCTACTGAATAGTATCTCAAAAAGTTTAAATTCTTCTTTCTTAATCTCTCCAGCCCATCTTCACCATCTAAACTCTGCTGCTTTTATTCTAAAACAGAAGTAAAGGAAAAATATGGAGGAGGGGAAAAAAACACTAACAAAGAATCCAAACTATTCATCAAATACAACTATCTTTGTCAAAACTTGTCTGTTGTAAACTCCTGTAAGATAATGTAAACAGCACACAGTCATCAATGCACAGTCCAAAAGCATCCCAAATAAGAAAACTTAGGAAGGTTTGGAAAAGGTAAAAGAAATAATTTCTGCTATGTTAAGGGCATTAAAAAGCTATTATTTGATATCATATATAAGTCATGTTATCATTACCAGCAGCTAAAGTCTCAAATGGCATTTTATCCTCCAAGGAGAAAAGTATTCTTTCATTTTATGTTCCTTCTTTCTTTTTTTTTTTTTTTTTTTTTTTGTAACTATGATCAAAAGCTGTGTATCTGTCATCTTCAAACCATATCTATGAATTACAGTCAGAGAAAAGAAGTCATCGCCCCTGGGAGTTTTTCAATGAGAAAGAGCAGATCAGAGAAGTAAGATAGAAATGGACTCCACACATATTTTCCAGGACTTCTGGCTTTAAATGCGCACAATAATTTAAATTATCATATGTGCAGAGAGTATTAAATCATTATGGTTTACTTAGAAGCTAAATAGCTAAATGAAATCATTTAGAATAGAGGGAATACGAGACCTGCTGCCTGTGTTTATCTGCAGATGCTGAGGGTTCTTGAGATGTGCAAGGAAAATGGATTCAGCATTTTTACATGCTATGTCGTAAATGAATCTATAAATCAGAAGGCTACTTTGAGCTGGCTACGGGACACAAGCCAAGGCTACCTATTCAGAGACAACATACTATGAGACTTTCAGGGAGGGTACTGTAAAAAAAATGTCTGAAACCTTTCTGAACATGAAGAGCTGGGCAAAATCCTAGTCTTGGTATCATCGGTTTTACATGAGACTTTACAATTTCATCCTAGTAAATACCTTCTATGCAGTGGGAGAGAAAAAACATTAATTACTTCCCCAAAAGTTCACACCAGTTTGGTATCACAGAAGGGAGGATATTTTGGTTTTCCTTTGCATAGATAGCTCACATTTTTAATACATACATTTCTTTGTGGTTAAAAAAATTCTTTCCTAAGTCTAATTTCATTTTTGCCAAGTTGTCTATGAAGAGCTTTCACTAGAAGCCAGACAGCCCTAATGTAAATTTGCAGCTACAAGGAGGAGAGAAGCTCTCTTTTCACATGTAGAAGACAAGGAGCAACAAGTACAAGTATTGGGAGATATTTTATCTTGACATAATAAAGAAATACTAGATAATCCCATCTAGGCTGCCATTCCCAGAAAAGGTTGGACCAGATGATCTTGAGGTCACTTCCAACATGAGCTATTCTATGACAGGTGGTGCTTTGTGGAAAGTCCTTATGGCATCCCAGACACCAGTATTAGGAGCTAGTGTGCTCCCAAGGACACTTCCTCAAAGAACAGAGGAATATCAAGAGAAGGAGTGTGGGTACAGTCAGAGGGAATAACCTAGTCAGAGGCTCTCCAGACCTAGATGACTGCAGTTTTTAGAAGCTAGTGATCACTGCATCCTCTCCATGTGGAAAGGTACCTCTCCCGACTTTTAACATCCCATAGCAAAATGCAAGACTTCCAAACAAGACCTCACTGAAATGAAAAAGAATTTCAATATTGTTTTGGTTTCACCTGAGAGCTTCATTCAGATTAAGAAGCAGCACTGGAAATGGTCAAGCTATGAATGTTTTCTGAGGAAAGACTCCTCACTGGCTCATTATGTCAGGACCAATAGACCATTTTCCAATATAAATTATACACCAAATTACATGACGTATCCATTATTACTTTCACAAACTACAACAGGCACCACTCTGCATGTTTTCTAAGTTTAAAATACACATTCAACCACTTTTCATTCTTTTTCCATTGCAGATATTGCTCAGGGTCTGGCTACACAGCATAATGTATTGACCCACAGAGACAGCAGAGATCTCTCTCTGAACAAATCAACTTAAAGTGGATAGTACAGCTGTGTAAATGCAGTACTCCTCTGAACTAACATTTGCTAGTTTGCTACCACCATATATACAATATCCTACAGAATTTCTAATGCAGGAGGTGGCAAAAGGGAAGTGTGGAGATGACATAAAAAATCTGGTCTAGACAAGGACCTAATTCACCCTCTTCAGTTTTAGGATTCCAAAGACTGATATTGTGATTCAGGACTTTTAATCTACCCTTAAGAGGCAACACTGAGAATCAACACTCCAGGTTTATTTCTAAGGTCAAATTAATTTTTCTGAGGTAAAAAAAAAAAAATATCTCTAAACATTTCCTCCCTCCACCTCAAAGCCAAATCCTAATTACACATTAATTCTGGTATATCTCCCTATTTATTATGAGCTACACTTACAGGATAAGTCTTCAAGCCCGGGTTGGATGGAATCTCGGGTGACATAGATTAGTGTGAGGTGTCCCTGACCATGGCAGGAGAGTTGGGACTAGATGATCTTAAGGTCCTTTCCAATCCAAAGCATTCTGTGATTCTATGACACTGGAAATAACAGAAATCTTCCTTCTTCACAATTTACTCCTAACTTCCATTAGGAGTAAATTGTGAAGGAACAATTCACAGCTCCCTCGAAAAAAACCTGCTGAATTTTAGTATCTTCTAAATGAGTCAATTTATAGACTTCCATAAAATTACTTTAAATCAGTAGTTTCTCTGAGCAACAGAAATCATCTTTGAATTATTTTGGTGGAAAGCGTGAGAGATTTTACCATAGATGCATCAAAACTGGTGGAGGGTTTTGGTTGGGTTTTTTTTTTTGTTTTCATGAAATGATAAAAAGTGAAACGTGTAAGTGTAGGACTAAAATTTTCCAACAGCAAGAAACAGTAAAATTTGGAAGAAACACCACACAAAAGGTTAACAAGCATGCGGCCAAGATGTGTGGGGTTTATAAAACTTTTAGAAAGAAGTTCATCCGAAATAGTCCAGCATTCTGAAAAATTTAAAACCATGTATCTTCACGGATTATTGAATCAACCATGCCTGCTTTAAAGTAAAATATAAAATATTGATTCCTATTTCAGAAAACTCATCTCTAGACTCCCAAGTATTATCTGCAGCAGACATCGACTGTGTGACTGGCCATGCTGTTCACATTTTGTTAGAGCGAACATTCACGAAATCATCTTTGTGTCATGTCGGCAGTGCCCTGCACACACAGAGTGAAGGACGCTTCTGGATATTCCATAGAACCATAGAAATCATAGAATAACTAGGGTTGAAAAGGACCTTAAGACCGTCAAGTTCCAACCCCTCTGCCATGGGCAGGGACACCTCACACTAAACCATATCACCCAAGGCTCTGTCCAACCTGGCCTT
>JANRGW010039696.1:8318-22296 GCA_024733675.1 Psilopsiagon aymara | reverse complement strand
TATCCAATCTAAACTTCCCCTGTTTAAGTTTGAACCCGTTACCCCTTGTCCTATCACTACAGTCCCTAATGAAGAATCCCTCCCCAGCATCCTTATGGGCCCCCTTCAGATATTAGAAGGCTGCTATGAGGATGAGGTCTGCATGCAGCTTTCTCTTCTCCAGGCTGAACAGCCCCAACTTTCTCATCCTATCTTCATACGGGAGGCGCTCCAGTCCCATCCAGTCTACCTATTTTACACGACTGCACAACCTGGACAGAATAAATTGACAAAAACACACCTTCTTTTGTAACCCAGAAATTCTCTAAACATAATTTATAGTTATGCTCCCATTTTCAGAAGTGCTTTTTCTGGAAAAACAAATATATGCCCCAACAGTTGTTCCTTCACAATGCTGTTTTGAATGCATTGCATATATTCCAAATAAAAACCACATAAATCTCATTGAGTATCATAAAAATATAAGCATGATGTTATGTCCATCTTCTACATAACAGTCTTGTGATTACAACATTCACCAAGGATTCAATGCCACCATCAGTCTGGAGAAGATACAAAGTACCTTCCTGGTCACTAGTGACGGAGATTTGGATGTTATGGGGATCCCAATGCTCTTCATCTAGATTCATAAATCTTGCCTGCCTGGTCAATAGTGACTCAGACTTTAGAATGGGGGGGGGGGAGGTGTGTGTGTGTGGAAAGTCTCTGCCTCAGAGTATGGAAGACCTTATGGTTGAATAGCTAGGGTATTGTCTTTAGATATTGCCTGACACCAACTTCCTAACCATATTGGGAAGGTCCTGAACCCAGATATATTGCATCCTCTGGTACATAGGATTCCAATATGTAAACCTTCTTCCACACAATTTTAACCATAATATAAGATAATGATAATATATTGATATATAAAATGGAAGATTAAATGGTGGAAATAATATAATGAATATAATATGATGGAAGAAGAATCATAGGATGAGAATATTGGGACTGTTTAGCCTGGAGAAGAGAAAGCTGCACGGAGACCTCATAGCAGCCTTCCAATATCTGAAGGGGGCCCATAGGGATGCTGGGGAGGGTCTCTTCGTTAGGGACTATAGTGATAGGACAAAGGGTAACGGGTTCAAACTGAAACAGGGGAAGTTTAGATTGGATATGAGGAAGAAATTCTTTACTGTGTGGGCGGTGAGGCACTGGAATAGATTGACAAGGGAAGTTGTGAATGCTCCATCCCTGGCAGTTTTCAAGGCCAGGTTGGACAGAGGCTTGGGTGATATGGTTTAGTGTGAGGTGTCCCTGCCCATGTCAGGGAGGTTGGAACTAGATGATCTTAAGGTCCTTTCCAACCCTAACTGTTCTATGATTCTTTGATTCTGTAAGAAAAGGTAGAGTAGAAATGCAACAACATTTTCTCTTTTATCACGAAGTAAATGTACTGTGCCTGAGCTGAAAGCTCCTCCACGGTCACACATGCAGTCAAGCTTGAACATTCATACCGGTAACCAAAAGCCTGGCAGCAGCAGAAGAACCTGCTCTCCCTTGCTATGGTAGCCAGGATGGAGAAAAGTACAGATCCCAAGAGATAAATATCTAGATGAAAGAAAAGTGTGAATTAAAGAAGATGTGATTCACCTTAACAGCTTTTCTAACACCACCATTTATTCTCTCATCACATTCCAATATGAAAGCTAGACCTTCTGAGACTTTGCCCATTCTGAACATAGGCGCTAGATTTTGTGCAACAGAAGATATATGAAAGCAATATACAAGGGTATAATAAACGGAAATGCAATGTCAGCACCAAAGCTATCTAGGAAAGACACTGCCTCTCAAATGTTCCAAGCTTTGATGCTATTTCTGAAAATGATCAACAGGCTAGGAAATGTTTTCAAAATATAGCATAAATTGGAAGGAAGCACTAGACCAGGAGGGAAAGAGCTGACAGGCATCAAGGAGCACAAACCAATGTTTCAACCAAACAGGGAGGGCAAGCATACTTTTCAAGTCTGTACCAAAGGTTCTTAGCATTAATTTTTGCTGATAAATACTTATATAGCCCTGTGTAAAAAGTATGAGTGGCTGGAATCTAAGGATTTCTTGGAACACATGAAAGTGAGAGAGAAAATAATTCGTGATACAAAAGCAGGCAGAAACCATTTAGCTCTAACTTGGCTTGACCTGTGTGATATGCATGTCTCCATCTCTCTTGCTTTCATAAAGATTGCGCTATGCAAAAAAACTATTCCTGAAAAGATTAAATCACATCCTGGCAAGTATTTCAGCTTTCTCATTTATTTCCATGACTGAGAGAGATAGTGAAGCAACTTAGAGTACAATATTTGAAAGCCAAATCTCAGTCAGATTACTTTTATAAATCTCAAGCAAAAATTAAATAGACAACGAACAGAGAGAGGAACAAAGAGTTCCACAGAGGAAGAGAAAAATGGACAATGAAAAAAATATCCCTCAATAAAAAACATGGCTGTGTAAGAACTTAGAAGCAAGCATAACAGAAATATGCTGTATGTAGTACTTACATATATAGATGAACTTCATAAGAGTAGCTATTGGGCCTGATCCATTTCTTTCAATGACAAAGCTTTTGCTAATGTTCCATGGCATAGAATTAGGCCATAGGTTAGCAAATGATTCAGTGTTTAATCTAGTCACAGCAAAAAGAAATTTTCGATATAAATTAGCTCAGGTTTTCTCGGATGTTACCTATCTGAATGTCTCATGTGGTCAGGCAGGTGCTAATGCCAATGTTAATAGCGCCAAGCACAGATCAACCAAAGACCGAGAGTCGAACAAATACCTGCTTGCATTTAGAAGCATCATTGTTTTTCTAGTTGGCACATGTTTTCCAGCAGAATCCATTCCAATAATACTTTAAGTAATTGTCACCTGAGGGATAAGAGAAGGGAGGTCACATTAAGGCTACCCAAATCAGCAGGAAATAAAACACCAAATTGGTAGAGAGTCCAGTGGTACAGTCACTTACAAGCAAAGAAAATGGTTGCTGCTGCCAGAAAAACAGTCAAGACAAGATGAAGTGCTTACTCCTATGAAAAGATCTTTCAAGAAGACAGGCAGTCTTAGTGTTTGTCTTTTTCTAATCCAGCAGGACTGTTTGAGGGGCGCTGATGCAACATCAGAGCAAAACTATGTAGTACTGAATAGCAAGTGAGGAACAATGAGACCACATTTCAACACCTTAAAACACAGTTCTTTTTTTGTTTGCAAAGGGAAGAAAAGTCAGTATAGTGTTAGCTAAGAACATGTGGTAGGAGATGTCGCACATGAGTAGCAGGTGGAAGTGAGTAGATAAGTAGTTTTATGACAATATGCCCTGACTGTTGTCCTGAATGTGACCTCGTTACTCAGAGCACAGCACCAATTTACACACTGAATTTATTTCTATTCTTTTATTCTAGTTTGCACAAAAAAAAGGAGCCAGGTGCTAACCCATGTATGTCTATCTCCCCAGCTGTCAAAACTTTACACTGTTTATACATTTCACCAACAAAGACATCAGTCTTTACTGGTTACAAGTTACATAACTCTTTCATTACTTAATACTGACCTTTCTGTTTGTTAAACAACTCTTGCTTCTTATTTTAATTAGTCACATGTTTCATTTTTATTTCTCTTTGGGTCAGGAGGTTGCTTGAGCCAGTTGTCAATAAATTGGCAGTCACAACATATCCCTGCTAGAATTACCATTTCACTAGTCAGTGCTTAATTTTGCGGAGCTCCTTTCTTCTGGTCTACAGTCAATCAGTTCATCTGTCTTGTAAAGATAATTCCTTTTGGAGGATTCGCTGATGCTTAACAGGGCGCTAAACAGAGCATAAAAAAATGCTAATTATCTGAACTAACATTTAAGAAATCATTTGTCTTTTAAGACAAGATACTAACAATATATTTAATTTTATTAAGTGTTTGAAATCGTGAGCAACAGGTATATATGCATAAGTAAATGAAAGACTGTACATTTGTCCATATGTCATAGAATCATAGAATAGTTAGGGTTGGAAAGGACCTTAAGATCATCTCGTTCCAGCCCCCCTGCCATGGACAGGGACACCTCCCACTAAACCATGCCACCCAAGGCTCTGTCATTGTCACTTGTGCAGTTCCAGTGTATTGGTTTTTACTGTAAGGGTGGTAAGGAGCCGGAATGGGTTGCCCAGGGAAGTTGTGAATGCTTCATCCCTGGCAGTGTTCAAGGCCAGGTTGGATATAGCCTTGGGTGACATGGTTTAGTGTGAGGTATCCCTACCCATGGCAGGGGGGTTGGAACTAGATGATCTTAATGTCCTTTCCAACCCTAACTATTCTATGATTCTATAATTGTAGTCCTGAGAATTTGCACATGGATTATTCTTAGCCAAAGTGCATGATAACAATTCTGGGACTTTATTTAGCCGTTATCAAGAATAAATGAACTACGCAGGATTTTGAGAAAGGTTTAACTTGAGAAAAGTGTTTTCTGGAAGAGGGAAAGAGATTACTTTTAAGTTGATCCATATTTAGAGGTGAGTCACACACGAGTCAATTGATTTTTTTTGCCTATATAATTGTCTATTCACAAGACAGTAGAAAAGTACTAAAAAATAATCTATTGCGCAAACAAGTACACAGGTGCTGACTGAATTGTTTCATGTTGTTAAACATGCATAAAGCTGAATTTCAGGTTCCATGAGAAAGGTGTTTCACAACAGAAAATCCTCAAAAGATTGGAGATAAAGCTCTGGAAAATCAAGGAAAAGCTGAGAGACAGAGAAGGTACAGACCAACGACATGATAAACATGGAAGAACTTCAGGGGCTTGAAAATGATTGCTAAGAAGATTACTGAAAAGTATTTTCCACATTTGTTATCTGTACAGCTTTGAGCATCTGTGCTTCTGGCCTTTGTGTATGGGTGACATCCAAAGCTCACTGAAAACAACTTGAAAAATACCAGTCGCTGCAATGAGACCTGGAAAATGATCCTTTGGTAGATAACAAACCCTATCAATGATCATGCAATAATTATTTTTAACTATCTCTTAGAAAACCTTCGTCTGTTTTTTCATACCTGGAAGAAAAAGTGATTTGCAGAGCTATAGCATTTCAGAGCTGTACCCAGGTTTGCATTTTTTCCTTTCCAATTGTAATAGGTAGAGCTTACAGAAAACAGCCTCTGCTTCACTCAGCTGTATGAGTACATTATTTCCTTAGGATTTTCCCTTTTCTATTTGTTATTACATTTACAAAAAAAAATTATAGGCAACTCTGTTCTCTGTGGGTGGACAAGCTAGGCTGTAGTTTAATTTTTCTCCATTGGTAAACCAAGCAGGTTCTGTGTGAGTCAGCTCATGTCCTTAGTGGTATATCTTCATGTCTGTGCTGCTGCTCTGTGTGGATTTACCATTTTGGCTAATGTTGGCTTAGGACAGTCTGAGCTCCACTGCCTGTAACTTTCCTGACATTTCGTGTTTCTTTCCACTACTTTTTTCGTTGTACACCTCTCATCATTTAATTTCCATATGGGTTAAAAATCCAGTGGTATGTCTTTATCTAAGCTAGCTCACCCATCTTTGCCTTGAATGCTGTTCTCTAAAAAGCTGCTTCTTTTGGATGCTTTAGGCCCCTATTTGTGAGGAGTCTGCTGCAAACTTGTAATGAGGGAGTAAAAATTATGAATTTCAAAGAACTAAAAGTAAGAATAAAACCTCTTTTTCATATTCTAAAATGTCAGCCCTACATATCTAGAAACCTATTGCAATAAATCAAGCATCTCTTTAGGTAGACAAGTATATGAGGGAGAGGCAAGGGATCCAAATATTATGGGCTACTTTTGAGTTTGTGAGAAGGGACCTAATCAAACTGTACAAATGAGCTCCATAGGAAAAACAGATTAGTGGTATTTGGAAAGAAACAAGCAAGTAAGACTGATACTAAATGTTTTGATTCAGTGTACTTCTTGTATCATTTTATATGCCAGATTCCAGAGATGAGTAAATATTGTTAACCCTTTTCTTAAAGGTATTGGTAACTACGGTGTTTTTTCGGATTTCTAGACTTAATGATGGGACAACAATAACATAGAAAAATAATTTAAAAAAAGACCAACTCGAAGAAAGGAACACCAAAAAAAATTATATTAAGACCTCCTTGTTTTTAATTCAGTTTCTTTGACTTTTAATGACATATACATCTGACATTAGCAGCACCAAAAAAAAAAATGCAAGAAAATATCAAAGCAAGGTTACATAAGTATTTATGCAGCTGTGAAATGTGTAGTCTAATCTTGGATATTTTCTCTGCTGTTTCCTCCTTTATCTGATAAAGAGATGGGAACACAGGGAAAATTTTCTCAAAAATGTCAGGCTGCATGGAATTATTTTAAATTTGTGCACAAAATGAAACTTTCCTGATCAACCTTTGTTCTCTTTTTAATTTTTTACTGTTCATTTAAAAATGCATAACCTCAGCCTTACTTTCATAATGATTTATTTGTCATAACGGTTCATGTCTAATTTCCTGAAGAGGTTTGAGTAGTACTCTGTGATTTTAAAATATGCATTTTTATCCACAGAGAGTTATGCTTGAAAAAATTAAGCAAGAGGTGATCTGGGTAAATGGAACACTGCATTGGGAACTTCAACTTTTTCTTTGAGCTCAGTTAAGAAGTTCTCAGAATAGCCCTGTTCATGTATGGGAACTGCCACTCACAGTTTTAAAGCCACAAAGGTGTAACGCAACCCATGGCCGGTGAGATCTTCCTGGAACAAACTCCAAATAAATATGTCCAAAGCAGTAGTGACTTGTAGAAAAGTTTCTATGGGTGATATAGAAGCCACTAGACTAGGATCATTTTGCTCCAAAAAATCTATGAAGATACAAAGGTATATTCAAGGAAGTAAACAGTTCCCAGTAAATCCACAAAGGTTCAGTAAGGAATTGCATATACATATTTAGTAATCTCAAAAGGTATACTCCTAAGAAGAAAGAAATACTTTTTTATCCCTAAGCTTATAACTCAATCTGTTGCGGATATCCTTAGAAATGCAACCACAGGGCCCAGCAGACTGGGTCACTGTAGGAGAAATTCACTTTGGATAGAAAAACATATTTGGGGAAAATACAAAACCTTTTTTTTTCTTTATTACATATTTTATCACTTCGTTTCATAGTTTTATATAAGCAAGATACAAGTAATTGCTTGAAGTTAGTTAACATAGTGATATGAAAATCTTACCATTAATACATGTCTTTTGTAACAGGATAGTGCTTTGGGCTGTCAAAAGAATTCAGCTCCCATTTAAGCACCTACATGAAACAATTCTATTATCAAGAGCATGCGTACAACAGATTAATTTTTCTCAGTGGGACATTCTGAGAGTTGAATACTTAAGAATATCTCTCTGGTTCATTTATATGTTTAAATGGAAACGAACTTTTTGGACAGTCTGTCTTCTTATATTGCTATCAAACCAGGAGTTGCTGAGTTGCTGGTTGTTTTTGACAATCTGTCTTTTAAACTTTAATAGCAAAGACCATTCAATGTTATTGCACAAAAATTATCAGCACTGAAGTTCTTGCATGATTTAGACAAGAACTAGGTATTAAAAAAATATTTCCATACTTAAAATTCACAAATAGCATGTTTATCACTTTGAGTTGGCTTTAGCCCACCTGAGAGTTCTGATTGGTTCTAATAAAATTACTCATATTAAATATGGCAATAAAAGCAATAGTACTTCTACTCTCCCTAAAATGAATGTAGACCAGTCCTGTTTTACTGGATAGTGAGTGGTAATATAACTGAACAGATACAGAAGGACTGAATTCTCTGAGAGAGAGTATATATTTCTGAAGAATACAGTGATTTCTTTCTACCTCAGAAATAAGGGTTGCAGAGTTGGAAGTGCTTTTTCATCCATTAACTTAATGATTTTTATGAAAATGTTGCCTTTCCAGACTGGTACATTACAAAACCTGTGAATCTTTCTCAAAAATCAGGAATCCAGTTCAAAACAGTCAACTGTTAATAGCAATAGCTTATGTGTATACTATACATAGTTTAGATCAAGCACTTGACTCCCTGTTTCCCAATTTCTATGGGCAGTTTTTAATCAATCTTCTACAGAAAGCATCACTAAATGAGTCACTCTTTCTACTCTTTCCTTTTCTTCTCTCTCTGCCTCAACCTTAAAGAACTCCTGAATAGAAGTTTCACTAATTCATTCCTTATATCAAATCTGTGCCTGTACTTCCCAACTTGCACTCAACAAGAGACAGTGTGTTTGTGGAGCACAGCAGCTTTTTGTTAATTATGAGCCCAGTGGTAGCAAGTGGGATGCTACTTTTGCTACTTTTAGTGCTTTTTGGCACTTCTGAATGTAGAGTTCTTATACTGTCAAAGACCACAGAATACAATGCACACGATATTTTGGGATGCCACTGAGAGCTACATGGAAAATTTGAAAAGTGAAGAATATAGATGCTTGTCCCTTTAGATGATTATCTCAGAGACAGTACAACTTGCTCTTTCTACGCTCGATATCTACTCATATTAAAACAAGGCAGACTTTTTTCTTTTCATTCCATTAGCTTATTCACAATAAAAGAACTTGAGTGTATTAAGCTGGTCTGTTCCTGTAAAGCTCCTCAAATATACCACCTCAATCTATAATACTATCAATATTTTAAAATGCCATCAAAAATACACTTACAAGTTCACTTTGTCAATAGAACATGGATAAATGTTTTTGTTGCTAGCTTAATGATTAAAAACTTTCTGGATTCGTATTTAGATATTTAATACCATCAATTTTTTATGAGCAATTGATTTTAATAGACACTGTTGCATATTGCTGCTTCTAGTACTGAATGAGGTTGTCCTCTTCTATCAGATATTCACAATTCAATAAGGTCGTATTAACCTGTTGACAGCAAAAAGCATGAGTATCTGAAAAGATGAGTAAATGAAAGAGCAAATGGATTCTTAGTTCTGTGAATTTTCTATGAGATTTGGATCCAACACTCCTGTGAATTAGTCTTTCTAGCCTCAATTTATTTATGATGTAGAAAGCAACTTAAGAAATATTTAATATAATTTTCTCCTTTTTGTTTTTTCTTACAACATGGACCTCAGATCTCTTCTAAGGAATTTAAAGTATGCTAACTCTTTTGTGGAAATATATGCTAGAGTTTCAAAGTTGTTTTGGTAAAAAAGGAGCCAATAAGCACCAAATGAGAGTTTAGCCAGCAGTAAGGTAAGTTAGAAACATAATTCCCATTAAAATTGTGCATTTAGTGAGCTTAGCAATTATTAATTCTGATATTTAAAGTCAAAACACATGGCGTAAGTTATATCTTTAAGTCCTGAAATATCTGGTGGTAATGGTGAATAATCAGCAAATATTATCTCACAGTGTTATGCTTGGCCAACAGGAAAAGAGAAAGGAAACATACTAAACAGAAATAAAGGTGTTATACTACTTTAACATTTGTACTAGTTTGGCCAATATGGGCATACCTTGTTTATTTCTAACTTGTTCAATTCAAGACAAATATTGAGAAATAGTCATGGTTTAGTAAAGTACCATGAGAAAATATGAAACATGTCATGCAATAAAGGTCTCACAGAAATGAGTTTATTTGGCCTACGAAGAAAGATAATGACTAAAAATCACCATTTGTATGCATTCATGGAGGAAAAAAATTACATTGAAAGGCTTCTTTATTTATCAGTAAAATTATACATGGCTGGAAACTGAAGCTAAACAAATTCAGACTTATCAAACACACTTTTTTTGTAGTTAAGGTCAGTATCTTAAACCTGTGTTGCCTAGGTTGGTGGCAAGTTCTTCCACAGTCAGACTTTATACATCATGTTCTGATGTGTCAGGGTATATTTTGTGAGCAGGAATTAAACCAGAAGGAGAAACTGGATTTCAACAGTTCATTCTGGACATGCAATCTTGAATGATTCTCTGACCTCACAGGTGATCGCTTTTAAATTTGCCTGCACAGTTTAAAATTTATCTACAAGTCATTCTGGATTTTACCTAATAGAGACAAGTTTCCCTTCTGAATACAGTACTCTAACAAATAGACCAGTAGCAGCAAACCACTTTCCTCCTTTGCCTCTTTATTGGGCTAGAAACCCTTTTTTTCAGCTTCCTTTGTGCTGAGCATGGCAGTACCCATCTGTATTAGGTGTCAGCAGACTGACAACTATTTTACATTCAAGATTTTTGGACTTCTTTCTGAATGATGTTTGAAGTTTGGAAGTAGCCAGGCACCAGGCTGTCCACGTTCTTCTGGACAGTCTCATAATGAGGCTTCTAAGTAAGTGTCAGATCAAATGGAGGGAATTATATGAATCCAGTCATCTCCAGTGTGATAAAGCCCATCAACCATGAGCTTTCTGAATTTATGTCTTAGGCTAAGCCATCTAATTTTCACTTAAATCCTACTTTAACAGCTTCGGTAGCATTTCTACACCCAAGTATATTCTCCTCAGCACTGCCCAATTTCAGAAATTCATGTATGTAATAAATGAAGTTGTAGAGTCATTAAAATGCAGAAAGTTAATTGGGAAATTTGTGTGATGGAAATTACAGTCTGACAAAATATGAAGAAAGAATCAATGACAAAATCAGATTCACTTCATTCTTCAACCTTAGGTGCTCACAGCATCACTTCTTTTGTTTGGTTTTTTTTTTTTTATTTGTCAGCTTAAGTATAGATATTCTGCTTTCAAAATTTCAGGGAACTTCCTGAACTTTGTTATCATAGATATACTCATCTTTTTTTTATCTGACAAATTAATATTTATGAAATATTCAAGTTTGAAATTTGTCTTATATGATGACTTTGTATGCAAATGCTGTATCTGCATAAACTGCTCTAAATTCCAAGTAAAGACTGGGACAAGAGAAGACATTCATATGCTATCCAACTTAAGGAGTCCCTTGGTAACCATCTGGGATGAATTTGATTTTAATTTCAGTTTTAAAATTGTAAGACTGTAATACACTAAGGATAACATAGTGAAAACTTATATAAAAATTTTTAGTGATTTCTGATAATCTTGTCATTCATTCCTGTAGATAAAAGAACTCACTACATATATCCTTGGCAACTAAAGTTTGAAAATTTCAAGAAGAGAACCAAATAAAATTACTGTAGTTTCCAAATCAAATACCTGTAAAGATGTGGGTGTTTATTCTGAAGCCTTCAAAGCCTTCAAATTCTGCAAGACATGATCTTATGAAAAACTGCTTAAAAGTGGCAGCTTGAAAGTTATGCAGCACAGAAAAAGTTCACATCACGCTTTCTTCTGTGAATCTATGCAGCCAACAGGACTTTTGTAGCCTTATTAAAAAACAAAAACAAAACAAAATTTTTCAGAACTTGTTTCTCTCAGCTTTTCAGAAAATGCTAGAAATCAGACAGATGCAAGAAACCCCAAAACTAGCAGATGAAAAGGGAAAAAAAATCTATTTCAGCAATCTTTGCTAACTAGGGCTAGCTAGTGGTCCCAGACAAGTTCATCTGCTGTTTTGCAGAAGAAATACTCTCTTGCTGATTCTTTCAGTATTTCATTAGTCTCTTTTGGCCAATAACAATTTTCACACTTATGAATAATTGAAAAGACACGATAAAGATCATGTATGCATAGCTTAATAATGTATATTTAAAAAAAATGATAATAATTTATGTGGGGAAGCATGCAATTTGAAAAGATTGTTCCTGACTAGCAAAAGGAAAATACAATTCAACTACAATATTTACTTTTAAATGCTGTCGTATGGGGCTTTTAATCTGATGAAGTATTCATACAGATTTTCCTATTTTGTAAAATTTCAGAAAATTTCTCTGTATTTCACAATGTTTAAATAGATCCTACTGAAAAAGGCATAATGCATGCTATTCTAGTCTAGATTTCTGCACATGCTAATGTTAGGTGCAGCTGGATACCTTTAAACAGAATGGATTTTGGCAGACTTCTTCTTGCTCTTTCCTAGCTTTTCACAAATCTTGCGGGAAATAATTATTTAGGAAGCCTTTTTTTCTTCTTTGATGGCTGTCAAAATTGTCCAAATGATTAAAAACTTTTTCTAAGGACACTAACATATAAAGATTAGCCTATAAGTACATAAGTACTTTCATAACTACTTACATAAGTAAGACTCTTTTCCTTATGAAAATGAGCTAAAAATATAAGCAAATATATGGTTGCTAGTATATTTGTAAATAGGAGTTGATGAGTCTGCAACCACAGTGTAAATTATGTATGAGATAGGAAACTAGAAGACAATGTAGTCTGAACTCTGTATTGGTATTAAAGGGCTGTATTTAGTTCTGCCAACATCAATGGACTTTTGGCCATTTCCTCCTGAAAAATCTTATCTACTGACAGCTAATGGAAAGTCTTCTTTCACTAAAGTGGTAGAGACCAGCATATTAGGGAAGCTCTATTTCCCATGCCGCATGTACTATGAGATTAGCAGACAGCTCTGATGCCTTTGTGGCAGCACACATTCTCTTCTGTAAGAGGTTTGCTTTCCTTGAACTGTATCATACTATTTCTTTTGTATCCCCCAGCAGTGACTGCTAAACGCTGAAATTCTAGTCATAAGTGTGGCTGGAAAAAGTAGTGAACTGCAGTCAAAGATTATTTTTATAATACCTGGATATCCAAAATAGCCAAATATAAGGAATTATTTTTTTTCTGCTTTGCAGCTACCAAATAATTACTTTATAGAAGCTAATTTAGTGGTACAAACTTTTTCATGTAGCTGTTAGGTAGAAAGGTGGGTGGCATCTCCAAAACAGTCAGGGAGGCTCTGTTGAATGGAAGTATAACAGCGGAAGACAGGTTCAAAGAGCAAGTATGAAATTCATGAAACAGAGCTGAGATTTACATAAATGTATGCATTACCTTTCAGATCACAATTAAAGGAAAAAAATTAATAGATGTGCTTTGTGTGAGCTCCAGTATTCTTTTTTTCTGTAAGCAATTATTGAAAAAACATTTATGAACCTTATAGAACATTCTAGAGCCCACAAACTGTACCTGTATTGCTGATTCTATAAAAAATTTCTGCCATTAACATTTCCTCTTTGCTGAAGCCCTCAGGATTTTGGAATTGAAGGTCTTGATCCTGCTGTAAGATGTATGCATATAGCTGCTAAACTTAGCATTCCAAATCTGCTCAAGGCCTCTGGGTTTCTATACTGAAAAGTAATTCATAGAATCATAGAATCTCTTAGGCTGGAAAAGACCATTAAGATCATCAAGTCCAACTATTAGCCTAGCACTGTCAAGTCCACCCTTAAACCATGTCCCTAAGTGCCATATCAACACATCTTTTAAATACCTCCAGGAATGGTGACGCAACCACTTCCCTGGGCAGCCTGTTCCAATGCTTGACAGCCATTTCCATTAAGAAATTTTCTTAATATCCAGTCTAAACCTCCTCTGGTGCAACTTGAGGACTGTTTCCTATCACATAAGAGCAGGGCACAGGCTGTAGCTGGCACCGGGGTGGCAATATGTTCCCACTAGACCTCTGCCTGGTCAGCTGCATCCATCGTAGTAGAGATGCAGAGCTGAGAGAGGCCAGGGCTTTCTGCAGGGTAGATACCACTGCTCCCTGGTCAAGCTGGCAGAGGCTCAGCATCTTCCTGCTCACCTTTTTGTGTGAACTGCTACACACTATGCCCTTCGCACACCATGTCCTCTGCACACCATGCCTTCCACACACCATGCCCTCCACACACCATGCCCTCCACACACCATGCCCTGTTTGCCCATAGTGGTGACAGCATTTCTGGTCACTGATGCTCCCTAAGGGCTTCTTTTACACTTGGGGCTAAAACTTAGCCACCATTGCCCCTGGCCCACCCCCACCCTGACTCAAGTCCTGTCGCAGACACTGTCACATGAGCTGCAGGCTCCTGTCAGCTCTTCCAGA
>JANRGW010039695.1:0-40947 GCA_024733675.1 Psilopsiagon aymara | reverse complement strand
GCAGTGTTCAAGGCCAGGTTGGACAGAGCCTTGGGTGACATGGTTTAGTGTGAGGTGTCCCTGCCCATGGCAGGGGTATTGGAACTGGATGATCTTAAGGTCCTTTCCAACCCTAACTATTCTATGATTCTATGATTCGGATGCCAATGAATGGCATAAGATTGATGAAATCAGTAATTCATCTGAAACTTCTTTTTATCACTTGAAGCATATATGTTTGGATCCTCAGAATAACCACTTTCTTTCTCTTCCACTTACATTCAACAATACATTTCAGTCTATCAAAGGACTTGGCCTTGAGATCCTGGTTCAGTCACCTCCTTTGCCACATATAACCTGTCATATCTGGTGATAGCATGCATTCTAAAATTGGGGATGTTAAGCACTCAAAAAACCCACAAAAAACCCCAAACACCACACACACAAAACCAAAACCAACAAAACAACAAGCCAAACCACAAACCCAAACAACAACAAACCAGAAAACAATCCAACTCTATTATTTTAATCCAATGTAAACTCTGTCAGGAATTTCAAGCTAATGCTTGGTCCTTCCCTTTCTTAGTCTTGAGTTCCAACATGTCCTTTTAGAACAGCTGGAAGATTCTCTTACAACAGTTTACTTTCAGTGCAAGTAAATAATTTGGTCAATATAACAATGTAGTTCATCACTTTGCTTTTCCCTGAACAGACCTGTGTTAAAAAAACCCGCATGAACATTTAAAGTAATAACATATATAGACACATTAAAAAAGAGCTGTTACATGGAGAAAGACTGACGCCTCAGAAGTACCGCAAGCTTTCTTCCAGCTAATTATTCAGACCAGCCTGCTACAATGAGGAAAGGTGGTATTCTTATATCACAGAATCGTGCGTCTCCCATAGGACTGGATTTGAACGGAGAAGAGGACATCACTTTTCATTTACCTCAGAGTGTCTTTCCACAATGGAGAGAGAATAGAAGAGATCAATGATAGAAGACATTCTTGGTCACTTGTTGCACCTTTAATTCTGAAAAAACACAGGCTACTTACTTAGGTTTGCTTTTACTGGTAGTCAAATAAAACATTAAATGATTATCACAAATAGGTAGGACTAGCAAGCCACACAGTGAAGGACAGCAAAAACTAAACATTTCATGAACCAGTGAGGATTTCGCTGAGCTATGACAGCAACATGCTTATAGTTCCAGAAATTATCATCTGTTCTTCCCTATTTAAATATCCACTAAGTAACAAAAAACCCAATACAGCTCTATAAGCTCCAGGTTTACTTCAGTCCTTTCATTTTAGGAACACAGTAACAACCAAGACATTTAATTACTTTGAAACCTTGGTCATAGAAATCCAAGTTGCCTTTCACTTGCAAGTGACAGAGCCAAAGAAATATGAAATGAATGATTTAAATGGACAACAGTTACCCCCCAGCATTTTATTATTTTATATTTTAAGACTGATGTAATCACATACAAAATAAGTTAAACACAAAGTCTTTCTAGGTACTGGTGTTTTTGGTGGGGGAGGGGTTGGGTGTCGTTACGGTTGGGCTTTGGTTATTGGTTTGGGTTTGGGTTTTTTTTTCAGCGGACAGGTACAAGGAAATGGAGCATTTTCACTTTCCCAATCTCTGACTGGAGGGCATTATTTAGAAAACACGTTCTTTTCTTTGGGTCCATAATCCCATTTATCTTCATTATTTCTGACTTGTGACACCTACTACATTATGCGATTCCAGAGAGGACATTCGGTTTCCTTCACTGACAGTATGATGTGCCCTGAATATATTTAAAAGTTACACTGTGCTGTCATGAACAAACTAATCCCAGAGACAGCACAGAAGGCTTTAGAACACAAATGGAGCTTTCTTGCTGACTGAGATCAGTGTCTTGGCCCTGATGAATATGGCCAGTAAATGCTTTCCTTATTCAATAATACATATTTAATTAAAGAAACCAAAGGGCACTCTGGTCAGTCTAGAATGGTTATTAACACACATTTTGAATGGTTACAATCATTCAGCTTTCAGCTACATGCTTTATAATACCTTGTGAGGAGTGCTATATTCACCATGAAATCCTGTGCTTGTCATGACTTATTGCTTAATTAAAATAATGTAATCAAAACCTCACAGAACAAATGTTGACTGAAAAAATTATGCTAATCTTATACATATCTACTATTCACATATTACTTTGAGCAGAATAAGTTGACTAATGTGTTAATAAAATGAAACATACCCAACTATCTTGTCAAATGCTATTTTTATCTCGGCATTTACATACATTTGTCAGGAAGGGGATACATTCTGAGTAAAGGGAATAAACACTGTTATGATTAAACATGTCTGACGTGATGCTCTCATCTGAGCACCAGGCAATGCCATATGCATAGAAAACTCACATTCATGCAGTCATACGGCCAATGGACTTATATCAAAATAAAACCTAGAGTGAGCAACTCAGTTTGCTTTAGCAAGGAGATACATCCGATTACATTTGCTCTGAATTTGGCCCTGAGCACTCAGGTGACAAATGTATCACAAAGCTTGAATCAAGTACAGCCTGGTAGGATCGAACACTGAATTTCACTGAGACTAAAGAATTTTTGTACAGGAGGGATAAACTAAGCAGAATCTTTTCTCTCTTCACAGCCACTTCAAGAAGTTACCAGTGTCAGGAGCCAAGGAGGACCCAGTCTCCTCACAGAAACAGGCATGTTTGACTCTCTGTGCAAGGAAGGATTTTAAGCATTGCACTTATAAAAATTGATAGTTAAGGAAAAGGGGAAGAACAGGAAAACTAGTAAGGAGAGGGACTGCAAAAGTGGGGCCATTTGTCCCTTTGGAAAAGGCCAGATAAACCTATATAATTATGCACCCCAGCTTGCTTAGAAAGGACAGGTCTTTCAGCAGCCTTCTTTCCTCTACTCTCTGAAGGCAGTGAAAAGAGATAATCAAGACCTGAGCTCGTACAGGAGTGTACACTAATGACTTGTCTGCTTTCTCTCTTACTGCTGCTAGCATTCAAGTACAATGCCAAGAGTATTCCTCACATCCTTGCTACTGAATATGCTGGGAATCTTCTATAGTCCATTTCTAATGGATACTGCCCTGCCCCCAAAATTCTTTATGCTTTCCTAGCAGCAGCATTACCAGAAAGTTAAATTTTTTTTCCCTCCAACACCCATTTAGATACAATACAATGTGTAGAGGCAGATTAACTTTATCAGAAGTCTCCTTGAATTTGCAGCTCTTCTGATGTCAATACTATTTCACAAAGAAGTTTGAACTAACCATTGTATAAACTCTGAAGGATGGAAAGAAAACACAAATGTGTGAGACAGAGTTGTACTGCCACCATCCTCTCACTATATTGTTGATTGTGAGAATTGCCTAATCCATAGATCTATTAGAGGCTTAATGACAACATCAAATTAATTAACAAGACATCTATAAGGAATAGGGATGTTGGACATCTGATTGGACATATTCAGACTTAAAAATGTACAGGAAACAAATTGTTAATTGGAGTAATAAAAAAGACAAGATTAAGAAAACTCCATTAGTGGTTCACAGATCAATAAATATTTTCTTATCTTAGACTAAAAGACGATAAAGGTCTTAGAATTTGATTAGCACTAAAGACTGATTTTATACTAAGCCAATTTTGAAGAAAAGAAAGCCTATGTGCTTTTTTAGAATAATGAAACAACAGAAAGAAGGCAATAAAATCTGAATTTAGCATATACACATAAGAAAATCGATTGGAAATCTCTCTTGAAACAGAAAATATCTTCTAACAGAACAGTAATGCTTTAGTAGTTTATGCCATATTTTACATAAATATTTCAGATAGGTAGGAATTTTCCAGATTATTTTTTAAATTAAAGAAAAATTTTACCTCTTCCACACAGTATCACAGAACTCAAAATCTCAATACTGTTAGCTCCCTCACGGTCTTCTGTAATCTGTTTTGCACTGGAATATGCCATTAGATGTTAAAGTCTTACTTGTCTCAAGTCTTTCTAGCAAACTACTCTCATGTCAGTTTCTTGATCTTCAGCTCTAGCCTTTGCCTATTTCCCATTAGTGGTAGCTTTACTTCAAGACCTAACACTATAATTCAGAAAAAGAGGGAGAAAAGGATTTTCATATTCACCAAAAGAGAGCTTTTATATTTTCTGGAAGGTAATACCCTCTTTTTTCTGGATTTACTTCTATAAAATTCTGCCATTTTGAATTCAGTAGTCTTACCTAAAAATCAGAAAAAGGTTGCTGTGCCATAGGATAACACAAATGTAAGCCTGAAAAATCACTTTATTTCTGATTTAACTTTATTCTTTGGCCAAATACTGTTCTACTATGTCTCCGCTTAATGTACCACAACTGAAAGTGTATCTAAAGAGATGCAACTGTGTTCATAAAAGCATTCTTATACTCCAGTTTGGCATAAACCTATATAGATACTTCAAACTAGTGATGGTAAGAAAGAAAAAGAGCCAGCTGCAGTTATAATGGCCCAGAATACCAAGAAATTTTTTGTGAAGTGTTCTAAACATAGTTCATTTGATTCACAGAGATTTCAGAAAATATTATAGGTACTTCTGTTGCTGCATGTGTTAGAAGAATAACCCTGTCAGCAGAAAAATTCTGCTGGCACTTTACGTCTTTTCTCATATCTGTCTTGATAAAGGATACTTACTCATCCACTGTGGGTGATAAGCAAGCAGCGTACCTTCAAAAGAGAGCTTTGTTGTGCCTTTTAAGGCGCTTATCTACTTCGGAAGTATGCTATTTCTAGAGAGATTATGAAGTAGCCTGCATTTAGGAGAAGGCTATCCCACAGAGATCCACAGAAGCACAGACACATAGAAGTATTTAGATTGGAAAAGACCCTTAAGATCATTAAATGGACTTGCAATGCCTAGAACATTCATGAAGAGCAAGATACCACTTCATGTATCAGACCTGAAGTAACTTCATACACAGCAGGTAGAAATACAAAATCACAGAAGCTGAGAGACTTCTGAAGATCATCTAGTTTAAAGCCCCTGCTCAGAGCAGACGAGTTTGAGCAGACTGTGCCCAGCTGGGTTGGAAATATCTCCAAGGATAGGGACTCTACAGCCTTTCTGTTTAACTTGCTCTACTGTTTGACGTCTCTGTTAGCAAGTAAGTTTTCTGCTTACATTTAAGTGGAATTTCCTTTATTTCAATCTGTGCTCGTTGCCTGTCATCCTGTCACTAGGTACCACTGTGAAGAGTCTGGCTCCAGCTTATTTACTTTTTACCATTAGGTATTTATACATATTGAAAAGATCTGTCTTGAGCCTTCTCTTCTCAAGACTGAATTGTCCCAGCTCTTTCTGCCTCTCCTCATATGTCAGATGCTTAAGTCCCTTAACCATCTCTATGGTCTTTAACTGCACTTGCTTCAACATGACTGTGTCTTGCACTGGGATGCCCATAACAAGAACACAATCTTGCTGCCTTCATCTCAATTCATTTAGTTATGGCTTGTGCTTCTTATAAACTCCCTGTCCTATAAAGCTTTACAATATTCTTAATTTTTATTTCTTATTTCTGTTATTCTTATTTTTATATCTGAATAAATATTGTCTGCTTAAACTAGATCTGCATTTTTATTTAATGGATGTGAGACTTCATATATCATGATTTATGGCAGTTATTTTTAATCTCCTCTGCTAAGAAAATCATACAATTGTCCAGCAAGGGGGTTGTTTAATTTTGTTCAAGATTTTTTTAATGAAAACAATTATTAGAACAAGGTAAATCACCCTCCATCAAAACAGTCCTAAGATCGTAATGGTTTATATCAATCCCAGTAAAATAAGGAAATCAATTATTGCTTTGAGTTAGATTCAGAAGTAATACAACTCCCTTCTTACAGTAATACAACATACATAATCGCATCAGCAACCTTGGCTATTAAACTGAGAGTATACAATTAATCAATTAGACTGTTCCTGAATTAGCAGGCAAGGGCAGGATTGACTATAACTCTACACTTCTCTTTTTGCCAATAACACATATCATATAATTCAGTCTGATTTTAAATTTAAAACACAGAATGTGGTCTCTCTAGGGCAGGGCAGTGATGAGGTTCACCAGCATTTTGTCCTCAGAATTATTTGTGTTTATATGAGACAAATAGAAACATAAAGCTTCAGGTACATAGGATACGATTTTATCGTTGACCTGAGCAAAAGAACTTGTCTACCTCTTCATTAAAGAATATAGCACTCCTTCTTTTGCCCCTGCTTACTCATCTGAGGCAACATGGAACAACACTCAGTGGCATAAAGCCAGGGATACTGTGCAAATGCTATCCAAATAAGCTTCAGCAGAAAAGGTTTCTCCCTGTGTTTCTTTGTGCCATCAGATCCCACTGAATCCTAGGTTTACTGCTGTACTACTAAATAGCATTACAGAAAAGGGAAACCAGGCTTTCAAAAATATTTAATTTCAAAAGTATTACACAGGAAAATTTCATGAAAATGTCTATGTACTTTTTCTCCTTCGAAAGCACTATCATTTCAGTGTGAGATAGTTACAGGTTGTAATAATGCCGTCTTTTTTAACAATTCACTTATTGCTAGCAGGTTTTACACAATCTCAGTCAAATGCATATTATTTTGTGTTCTGTTCACTCAGGATGGCCGAAAACATAGATACCAGAGATTAACCTAAGTTCTCGGTTATTTCTGTTTTCATGTTTCATGACCCACAGATAAGTGGTGAGCGTTGGTATATTTTTTCATATACTTGCAGAAACAGTCTTTATCACTTCAGTATGAACAAGAACATGAATAAGTTGCATGACATGGCTAGCTACTGAAGATTTACATATGCTTTCCAAATAACTAGAAAATACCAAATGGGCTAATACTGCACTAGAATAACCACAGCTATGTATCTGTTCTCTAACACGGTCCAGCACCAAAATCTTTAGAATAAAATGCAGCCTACCAATATAGACTGGAAGGGTACAGAACAAGACAAAATTCTCTTACTCACTGTATGTGAAGTAGAATAGCATCTTTGCTCTCTATTTCCTTTGTATTCAGTGGAACATTAATAGATTTGAACTCACAGTTCATCTGACAAAATTACTGCGATTTTACATACACTCAGCCATACCAAGAAAAGCAAAATCATCACTGAAAGCATACCAATTATAGCAAAAAAGCAAAAGTGATCTTGTGGAAGAGCTGGTCATAGCCACCTACACTGTTAACTCTCTTAGGTGTTTTCAGTCGCCATGGTCAACAACCCTCCCATTGCTAATCGAATTGTATTGTAACTGCTCACAGAGACAGTGACTTTCTGTGGGAACATTCTGCTTCTACCAGCCTGGACTGACTTTTGAAACTTTATGTCTGATATGGTCAAAACAAAATTTTCAGTAGTAGTGACCTCAGCCATATATTGCCTGTCAAATGAAGTGGGTACAAGTTTTAAGTAGCAATTTATTACTCATCTACTTTTGCTTCTTGTGCTAATGACACCTGAGCAGCTTGTACCAGGTGTGGTTAGTGTTTTTTTCCTGATGTAAAATAAAGTTCTTCTTTCTCTAGTTGATTTACAGAAATTAAGGAATGCTAGCTAATGCCCAGCTCTTGAAAAATACTTACCTGTGAGTTAGTCTGCCCATGCATTTTCTTCCATTCCTCCTGCTGACCACAGACTTCAACAAGGTACTCTTGTATTTGCAGGACCAGTTTACTGACTCTAGAGGGGAAAGAAATATAACCAACTTACTAGAGTGGTGTCGGTTACATAAAACAACGTATTTGGAGAGAGAAAATATCTACCTATTATGGTCATCGTACCTTTTACTTTGACAAAATTTTAGAGCATAGTGTAACTTGGAAGTGGAGAAGGTCTCTTTAATGAGTGTGGAATAGCACTCTTTCATCTCAAAAGACAGGTTTATGGAGGAAAGTGCACTGCTACACTCTGATTTTATGACTTCACTGTCAAAGGATACCAATCACGTATTTTCTGTGCAGTGCCCTCATTGGCTTCCACAGCTCTTGTTACATTAAATAAATAAAATCAAGAAAAAAGAGAAAAGATTCAAACATATATAGCACATGGATTCTGTGTCCTTCTTTAGGTTCCACAACAACAATGTATCAGTAGAAAACAGAGAAATAACCGATGCGCAATGTGTGTTCTTTGGATTTGCTTTAGCAAGAGTAACTTCATAAAAGCACAGTCAACACTTTAGAAGTTTCTGCAGAGCACTACTTTGATCAGTTGAAAAACATGTGCTCAGCCAAAATAGCATAATACATATTCTCTGGGAAACCTAGCACTTAATTGTATTTGATGTGTCTTAAAGTTCCACCCATGGGGAGGGAGAATCAAAACAGAAAGCACCACTAAGGAAGGGTGAGTAACTGACATCTCTGATCTTTTGGCTCATCTGGCCTAGTGGAAAACATAAAGACTTCCTAAGGAAAGAAAAACCCTACACATTTTGGCATTTTGAGCCCAAAGAATGCACAACAGCCAGTCCCAGAGCAGGCTTTGTGCCAAAATAGATAACTTTCTCAAGGAAAAAAAAAAAAAAGAAACAAGAACAGTGACTCTAGTTGAGTTTGTGGGGGTTTATTGGTGCTTGGTTGGGGTTTTTTTTGTTCCAAGTTGTTGTATTCCAGAGTTAGGTGTGTAAAACATTACATAAGCTGACACTTTTTGCTAGGTTAAAGTCAGAATGCCACTCTTGCAACACTCAGCTCTTAGTTATGCTCTGATTAATATCATGTCTCTTTCTTCTTTGATCTGCCATTTTCTTTACTGTTGCCTTTAAGAAAAAGAGTGTTACCAAAATGATTTTTTTCCTGCTGAACTGGTGAGCACTGTTACATATGCAGACATTTCCCACCCTCAGTACAACAAAAAAGCAGTGTTAACTGGAGCTAAGTGTATACTAATATATGTGAAGAAATGCACTGTAAGTGTTCTTTACCACTGAAGTTATCGTGTGTTTTTCAAGATGTATTTTTTCAGATGATCACAGATGAAAAAGACATGATTCCTTAATAAATTGAGGCAAGAATCTAAGTATCCCTGATGCAGCATGGTTCTTATTGATATCAAATTAATATCTGACTGCATATTGGAATCTTGTTTCCAATTCAAATATTCTGAACTCCCAAAGTGAGTGCAGAGACTACACAAGGGACTTCCTTCAGTCAAGTATGAGTGAAAATGACAGTCTATCAGTCTCCTCAGACTATCACCACAAGACAAGAGACTCTGAAACAGGAATAAAAATAGAGCTTGTTTGAGAAGGTACCAATTAACAGTACAGAAGCATCTAAGCAAAACAAGTGCCTAATCATCTGGTAGATACTTTTGCCCCAATGGCTACATCCACTTGGAGACCTCATCTTCTATAAAAACACCTTTTCCCTTTTTCCCACATTCCACTTTAGCAGGACGATGTGGCATCCTATCACGTGATGGAGTGGAGACATAGAGGGACAACCATCAAAAATTAGGCCTCCTTGTTTTAACCTACTTAAAAGTATTGACTTCAGGATAGGTGAGAGCATGTACTCTGAATCATGTTTCCTTCACGAATTAGATTAATAAAATTTTTAGTAAAGGTGACATCATCTAAACAAATTAATGCAAAGTTATGATCTTTTTGTTACTTAGAATGGCAGAGCATCTCAAGTCAGAAGACAGGAAATGTCTGCTCTGAGTTAAATTACAGTTTTATCAGACTTGTTATTTCCTCATTTTAGCTGGTGCACAAATAGCCTCACCTTCTTAAATAGCGCTAGGAGTACAGATCAAAGCCTTAGAGAGATGTCATCTCATGCTGATAGTTTTCCTCTGTATTTTACAGTTGACCTGAGTAAGAGTTACTTTGAAGATTCACAGAAGGGCACTGAATATCATGAACAGAATTACAAGCTACTTCACACAACTAAAATGAAAAAGTTTGAAGTGCAGTCTGCTTCTGTATTCAGTTGTGATCACTAAATACGAATCAAAGTTAGAGAAAGGAGAGCAGATACATGGAAAGAATAGTAGCATTTTGATTGTGATGTTCTGGAAGAAAATTCCACCACAAATGCACCTTCTTTCTTTAGGCGTTTGTTTCCATAATTCCCTCCACACTGCTGTTTTTCCCAACTCTCCAAACACAAAGCTATCTTACCCAGGAACAGCATATCACAGCAATCCCGCCAAACAAAGTAAAGTAGAAATTTCTCCTCTTACCAAATGTGAATGTTTTTGAAGAATTCTTACCTGTTTCTCTGTTTTAATTTTGTCCCACCAACTCTTCCCAGCCTCAATCGAGGCATATTTCTTTGCTTCCTACCCACTAATATTTTTCACCTGCTTGAAGAAATCCCTTCTCCTATTTATCAATCTCTGTTCCTTCATCTCTCACACTAGCAGACATCAGTGGCTCTCCTTGCTTGCTCTGAATCTCCCAGGTTCATTAGTCCCCTTCTCCACCCTTGATCTTCATCTTCTTCACCTTCGTGATTGTCTTCCATGTGCTGTCTCATATCTGTGACATTCTGAAAACCTTTTTGCTTAGCACTGTAATACTTCTGCTTTCTTCCTTGACCATCTCCACATGATCCTCGAACCCTGCAGTATTTCTCATTATTGCTGTAAACTGCTCACCCTGTACTTGCCTTCCAGGTCTACCTCCATTGGCTTCTGAGGAATCAGGAATCCTTTGTCCTTTCCTTATCAGATGCTCTATCTTTCTGCCTTCTGCTCCATGAGTCATCCTCCTTTGTTTGTCCTTGTACACCTCCCCGACACATTGATCCCAGAGCTTCATCAAAAGATAATTGATCTTCTCTCCTTCTTTCCATTTGGTGAAATCTAAGTGACCAAACTTCCCTATCTTTTCTCATCAGCTTTTTTTACCATGTGCAAGAAAGTTATTGTGCTTACAACTATTTCTAAAATAATGAAATTCAGTTTGGAAAGTGATAGTGTTGCATAAAGCTGCCTACTCTATTAAATAAGAGGATTAGCATTTATAAAAATTTCCCACCACAGTTTCCTGTTCAAGCTCATTAGAAACTTGCTATAGATAATGAAGAAAGAAACATGTTTGCAATTGTGATTCTAATTTCATGTTCTATTTGTTCATGCGTGTAGCTTCATAGCTTTTTGGAAAGTACTGCAAAATATGATATCATAAGGTCATGCTAACTCATTAGCCATGGAACAATGTGTGTAGTTGCTACACACATTGCCCACTCAGTATTTCAGGTAGTTTTAACTCTTAACTTAGGGCTAAAGTGATGAACCAATCTTCATGTCTGCTCAATACATCAACCTCTTTCTTTAGACAACAAAAGCTAGCAATGAGACTTCTGAAACATTCATGCACAACCACCTGATTTGACCTTAATTGTTTTTTTTTTTTTACTCTGGAACAAGGCCACAATGATTTATGGAACATAAACTCTTGAAGCTCATATTAACATGGCAGATGGCAGAAATACTAAGAAAATACCATGTTTCTGGCTAAAATATTTTTAGCTGAGGTATGCAAAGACACCCACAAAACAAGTACACCCATTCTCAGACAACCTCTTCTACCACCTATGGATGTCAACAGGAGACTTTTCTTTGACTTGGAGCAGATCCCAGTTAGTTGGGAACAGCATGAGCATGCTCCAGCACTCAGGGGATGAAATGGTTTGTTAGCAGAACACATGGTTTTGATTAGTGGCCTAATGAACTAGTGCCTCAAATCAATGAGAAATGCAGCATCTGGTCAGTGTTTCAATGCTTCCTTAAGCCCCAGCCACACCTCTAGCTCTCTTATGCTACATTCCAGCACATATGAATGTTAAGGAAGTAGCTATTTAGAAGAGTAGATATTAATACATTCATTACATGTGAGACAGGGGAAAGAAGTATTGCTTCTTTCCCCTGTCTCACATATTTTGTGGAACAAGTTTCTGCCAACTAAGTCAAAAATCTGAGGTGTTCTCTAGTTTTGACTGTCCAACATTTTGTTCAGCATGTTCTCTAAATAACTGACCACAGTTAATGATGCAAACTACATTTGTAAATCCATTTGTACCTAGCAGTTGTTGGGGTATTCTTAAACTGACATTTTACATGCTTTAACATTGAGATGGCTGTATCTGTGGTAAATAATTTTACTTGTTTTTTACAGAGCCTCCTCCAATCCCTACCCAAAATTCTAATTAATAGGGATTCCATATTTCCACACAGCTTGTCAGTTTGATTATTTAAGTACTTATTCAGTGTACTAAAGACCCTAATCACCCCTTCAAAGCATGCAGCTCTATATAAGACTGAAATGCATAAGGATCATCATCATCATAATAGCATGGCAGCTGTGCCTCCTGTAAGCCAGAAAAGTTGGTCCTGTATACAACAGACACACCTCAGCTACTGTGTGCCATCTGCCTAGTTAGCGGTTAGACAGCCACAGCAGATAGAAACAGCTGCTCCTGACAATATGAAAAACATCAGTACTTCCTTAAAGGCTTTGGCAATGTGGATAAACAATTTCAGTGAAAAGAATATTTTAAATTGCTGCAAATTTTCGATGCAACTGCTATTATGCATCACACCACAACAAAGTGATTATGCTCAGTAGAATGGATTTTGTTCTGCAACTATAAGAGTGTTGAGGGTTTTTTGTTGGGGCTTTTTTTTTGGTTTTGTTTTTTCACAGTTGTACAGAATACCAGTTGACAAGGCTAAGAGACCATTGTCCTGGACAAGGAGGTTTCACGGCACATTATGATAAATTACAGTGCCTTGTTTCTATTTTATTCTTTCAAATAAAACAATTTTTACTTTCATGAGTTTTTTGTGGACTACATCTTACACTATTTATTTAGGTCACTTATGTAAAGACTGGGTTTCTGAGAAACCTGAATACAGAAAAGTCATTACTCACAATAAAACAAAACATTATTATACTGAACTTCTCACCACCATAGGGTGAGAGGGTGTTTGGAAATGGGGGGAGGCAGGGCAGTCCTTGCACTTGGCAGCCATTTGTTGCCAAAAGGTAAATTTTACTATGAGTAAGCATGTTAAAACACAACATGTAGAAAGAAAACAGCCTATAGAGAAGAGATTAATACACTAATGTAGTGTACATTAATGTACACTACACACACAATTCGTACTTGTTTTTCTTCTCTGTTGTTATTCCCCATGAATAAACAGTAACGCTATAGCTCTCTGGCTCTGCAATGAAGTTGCTATCCGGGGACTCTGTGCCTGCCCCCTTTGAAGGTCAGAACAATCCCTTGCCTGCAGCTGGAGGAGTGGAAGATACAGCAGCTATCTCTCACCTGCCCAACCATGCATAAAGGAGCAGACATTGCATGGTGTCCCTCACCACCTCCTTCCTGTCTGAGTGGTCACGGGAGTCTGAAGATGGAGCAGCAAATCACTATAAATAGGCCCTGCAAGTGCTCAAGTCGGGCATAGAAATAGTTAACAGTACACATTCCACCTCAGAAATTGATAGGGAAATAAAACCTATTTATAAATAAATAAATAAATAAATAGAAAGCTGTCTGGAAACATAACATAATTGCTGCTTTATATTTTGTATGTATTAAACTCTCAAGCTATCTGCAATAGATGTGAGGCTTTATATTAATTGTGAGCAGATCAGTAATTGGAGGCAAATTAATGAGAAACCTGCTGTCACATTACAGCATGTGTTTTTAATGGAAGTCTTTAAACATTTGGACAAAATATCTATATATATTAAAATGGTATTTCTTTAACTGGTAAACGTAATTATCTAACTCTAAAGCAAAAATATGAAAGGACAAAAATGGATTGAATCAAAATATTCTGTCATTGCCATACATAAGCAACCAGAATATCTTTTCAACAAATGAAATTATTCTTTATTTTATGCTTTTAAAAATGCATTAGTGTAATTGCTCTGCAACAAATTACCTTCTGTGCTATAAGCATGGCTACAACACCGCTTGCATGTACATCAGTTGTGCATATTGTCATGATGTTCTGATGATCACCGGGGGTGAGTTCCCCTAACAGCATGTTTATAAGGGCATTCAGTTGAGCAATCTGCAAAATAATTATATTTCAATGGAGATATTACACTGTGGGGAAAAAAAAGACCCACCACTATTATATGTCAAGCACTAAATGGGGCAGTTATAGAACCAAGACACATTTATTGGTGCTTTTAATCAAAGCAAATAACTTTTGCAAACTAATAACGGTGTTGTTTTCTTACAATTTTAATTTGATTCCTTAATAAAAAAAATATACTTTTCAGCTGGTGCCCTGAACTTAATTTCAGAACAGATGAATACTAGCCTTATACTGCTTTGGGAATGCTAGTGTGAAACTGCACATGCGATAAAGCAACTAGATGTTTCCAGTATTGCATGTATACTATCAAACACTGCTTCCAAAATAGTCACAATACGTGTAATTTTACTACAGAGGATGGGGGGAACAGATGATGACATGACACAGACAGATGACGACACCAACTATTTGCATTGGACATGATGTCTCCTTCGTGTCAGAGGAAAATGAAAAGCAAGATCCCTGGACAGCCTCCTTCATCAGACTGCTATGTAATTCCCAATCCTGATGGGAACAGTGACACTGACAAGGTGTCCCAGAGTGCCTGCTATCGTGCCCTGGAAGCCACTGGCAGTCACAACGAATGAGATTTAGTCCAAGACATCCAGACATCTTATTTAAAGCATAGTGCTTCTGAACAAAAACAATAAAGTATTTGCTGGGGTGTTTTTGAGGAAGGGGGATGGGGATACTGGAATAGTCCTTCTTAAGTCCACTCTCTACTAAAATAACAATAAGCATAAATCTGCTTTTTAAACAGTTGCAAGACAGATCTTTCTGACAGAGCCTGCCAAAAATATTAAGGCCCTGATTTTGCAAAGCCTATTCATTCAGAGTCCCACCTTTACCAAAAGAGGAAATCTTCCACTGAAGCAAGAAACAGAGTTTCAAACACACACATCCTTAGTAGATTGATAGAGTGACAAGTAGTGTAACGTCTTCGAGAGGTATCAGATTTTGCATTAAAATTTTCTAAACCACTAAGGTGTCGCAGATTTTATTTACACCTAAGACTTATGTCTTCTCTTAAAATTGACGGGTTTACATATTACATGTATTACAAGTTCACATACCTACTTGCTGTTGCAGGCTTTTGGATGTTGTCCAAACATTCTTACAGATTTTTGAAGGAAATTTCAACATCCTCAGCTCACCAAGTCTCAATATCCATCAAGACATTTGTGTTGAATGGTCAAATAAACACTGATTTTGTAATTTATCCTCATGTGCTGCCACTGCAACTTCTTTCATTTTTTTCCTGGGAAGTTGCAGGGAGTTCCTTTAAAATATTTTAGCCAATATTATGCCTAAAGTAAATACTATTTTCTGTAACATTATATAGAAGCGATTTATATGGAAACCATTACTAAATGCTATTAACATCACAGACTTCATCATGTTGCTTCCGAAAATCTGTCTTGCTAAACTTGCCTCCTAGCAAAATGTAAAACACAAAGTACCTGTGCAGGCCAGATGACTGCATTTCAGCACACTGGAGAATATATCAACCTCTACCATACCTCCAGGCTCTGAACTCAGGTTACAATGTGAAAGGCCTCCATCTTGTAAAGTACTTTGTGTGATCTACCTGCTTAGAACACAGGTTCCTTATGAATAAACATTGGTGGTCTGCTCTTTCCACCCAGTCTCCTTTGACTAAAGAGTCCTACTTCACACTTTGTCCTATTATTAGTGACAAGGGATTTAAGCTCTTTCTCTGGACCATAAAATTACGTAGGAATGTTCAGATCTGTGCTCAGCAAGTCAAACTGCTGACAATAGGTTTGCTTTCTTCATTACCCTTGTAGAGTGGCATGTGAACATCACATGAACTTGCACAGAGCAGGATGAAAATCACTTTTTGTATGCTTGGCTTGAATCGTGCTTCTCTATCCCTAAGCTCTAATAATAGACATAAAAGTTTGTGAACCTGAGAGAGAGAATTTTATGGAGATTTCACTTAGTTTGGAACTCAAGGAGTTCCCTCAAATGAGGAAATTGCTATAGAACAAAAAAGGAGGTAAAAAAATCCCTAAACTTTGCTTTCTCTCAGTGTGCTGTTTACACAGCAACATGGTTATACACTTTGCAATGTACAGAACTGGATTCATAGCCTGTTTTTCCTACCAGTATGAAAGTAATCATTTCGGTGGCCTACATCCAAAGACACAGCGGTGGATCATTGTTCATATTACCCAGTGACTGCATATAATTTGGCATCACTGAAACAACTGCAGCTCAGAAAAGGTTAAGCTCTTGGCTATTATGAAGACTAAATTAACTCCCATCACTTGAGTGAAAGATCCATTCATACCAAGGTCAAAATCACTAGCTGAGCAGCATGGGAATGATGACACTATAGCCGACTGACCTGAATTTGTGTATGATTAAGACCTTATATTTATTATTCTATCAGACAATCTGCATTTCCTGAAAACATTAAATTAGCCATTTCCTGCAAAAAATTAAAACCTCTGTGGAAAAAAGTAAATTACAACCTAATCACCTTCTCCCCACCCTCTTTGCTATGTGAGTTCAGACAGAAGTATGAGCACTATGTGTGTGTGACTGAAGTTGCTGAGGCAGGAATTAGAATTCAGGGGGAAAATAAGGTGAACCTTTTCCTGGTTTCCTCTTGGAATCTCTTAAACTACCCTATAGATCAGACACATGAGTGCACTGGTGAGATAGGAGAATATGGAAGAAAGATGCTTAAAAGAAACAGAGACTGGGGTCTCCCAAAGAATACAAATTTGTTTTTCTGGAGGAAGAAGAATGGTGTCCTTTTTAATAATTCTTCTTTCCCTTTCTATCCCAAATTTGAGTTGATCAAATATAAAATCCCCATGTGGTAGAATTATCTGATACTATTTGTTCTGAGTGGCAATAGAGAGTTAAAATAGAAAACCTCTTGCACACTTTTTTTTTTCTTTAATATAGCTACCTGAAAAGGTCAAATCCTTTAACTTTTGAGTCAATATTAATCTCAGCATACATCTGCACAGTCGTAAGTTAGGTTCTAGACCTCTGTGCTGCTCTCTAGGCAGTCCATATTTCAAGTTGCACATTGCTGTGTTATTGTGGAGCATCTTGTTACTGGTGAGAGTGGCTGAACTACAGGAAGACAGCATGGTATGTCATGGATATTCAATCCAGCAGAGGCACAGGTCCCATTGTGGAGGAGAGGGAAATGAAAATAACTACAGTTTCAAGGATCGGGTCAGGGGTGCCAAGAGCACAAACTATGGAGCTACCTGATCATTGGAAACACTCCCTCATGCCACTCCGCAGTAATGATTCAGTCAAAAGCAGCTGCTTTCTTTGATCAAGCATTATATGGTTTGATTTACTTTTCCTGACAGGAAGTTTACTCAAAGCATCATTTTCCCATAGAAAATGCTAACGCTGTTTTACTAATTTTTTAGTGGAAAAGAAATTGACTAATTATTTTTGATTGTCAGAGGAAAGTTGCTTTAAAATTGAAAGCTTTCCATTGCTTCAAGGTCCTTCGTGTTTCCAAACTGTGCTTAAACCTTAAGTACTCATCCACAAAACAGCTCTGGAAACAAGAACAATTCCCATTTTGCTGAAATACATGCAAGTTAAACCATTTGAGCACATAAGCACAGTTGGACAGTCATCAAAATAAGAAATAGTTGCTTCTCTCTTTCTATTGCACATCTGAAGTATGCATATAACAAAATCATTCTGCTGGTAAATAGTTCACTAGTAGGACATGTTTTCTGCAGGTGGATTTGTATTTGCCAGCTCATTTCTGCAAAATAATCTTCAGCTGACAATTTCTAAATAAGAAGTTCCTTGAAAATTACATTGTCTTGATAAGACACTAAGACTATCTACAGGATTTGAAATGAACTCATTGCACTAGTGACAACAGACTTGTAATTAGAAATGGTGTGCTTGTTTCCAAGAAAGGTTAGTACAACATTAAGAGCTCTGCCCCAGATTTGCTCTCTCACAAAAGTTTTGCAGGTGACTTTTGACGAATGACAGAAATTTTTAATTCCCAGCTGTAACACAGCTAATAGCACTTTCCAATCCACAGGAGTTCTTATGAGGGTAAGAAGGCAAATGTATTTCTTATATTAAGATAGATTAGGAGCTATCTAGACATACAGTAGGAAGGCTTTTCCTGTGGAAACCCAAACATATCAAGAGTTTGTGTAAAATTCAGTCATTTCTGTTCAAATACAAGGGCCTCAAAAAGTTGAAGTCATACAAATCACTTGATAGACTGCCATTCAGTTTTCTCCACTATGTATATTGAAGCCATTGTCTCACCAGCCTTTGGAAAGTGCCCTGATTAATGAGACATTCTTAAATTCCATTTCGATATGGTTTTATCTCCATAGAGTTCTATGAAATACCAGAAAGGCTGAAGTATCCATTTAAATATAGCAAGGTGTTAGTTAACATTCACCATTGTGTGAGTAGTGTAATTTCTCCTACTGCTTTAGCCACACTTTCTGGTTTATCTTGCAGTTCCCCTGTGCATTTGAAGAATTTAAAAGCCCTCCAATGTGTCATTCACCATTCCTGATAAATTTTGCCTTAGAAACAAGACACAAACAAGTCAGGAGTAAAGGTACCCAAAATTCTGCTAAGCCAGGATATAAAGACTGTTGTGATCATAATTGCTGGGTTCTGAATTGTAGAAAGGTTTAATTTCTTAAGCCTCAGCTGATTTCAAATGCTTAATGGTTGATTTGAAAGCAACACATATTCCAGGTCCATAATGCTCTGACAAGCCTTCATTTCTTATTCAGAAGACATTTGTTAACAAAAAGACAGAAGCAATGAAGAAGCAAGAAGGTTAGTGAATGCACCTTGGAGTTTGACTCCTGAATCTCATGTGAAAGACAGCTGGGTAATTTGCTGCTTACCAAAGGAAAAATAAACTCAGAATGATATTTTCAGAAGTACTTTGAGATTTTTGAGTTCAATCCTGTAATACTTGTTTCCCCAATTTTTTAACTCCTTTGAGTTCAAAAACCTTCTAATGAAGGGAATTTAACAAGCTACAGGCTCCTACATAATGCAAAGTACTCAGAACAGGAGAGATTATTTCAAGTAGCAAAACACCATTCATTAGGGAAATGATCACACTTTCAAATCTTCTGAGCTCCATCTCCACGTGTTCAACATTTATTTGTTTCCATGGAGTGTTCATCCAATCTTTAATACTTGTCTATAAAATTTAAAAAATAAACAAACAGCTCCTACAACCTTCTAAGCAAAGCCCGAGGCAACTGAAAATGGAAGGAAGGTTTCCAGCTCATCAGCAGGTGAATATTTATAAATATGTATGCTACACAAAGGCAACACATCAGTTTCAAAATTTGAAATCTACTGATGCTGAAATTGAATGTAAGATAATTTATATTCTTTGTACCAGAATCCTGCTTGTTACAGGGAAAGAAGCCTTAACTTTGATGGTTTTGTTTGTTCTCAAAGTTTGAAGTATTTTTCAAAAGTATTAAAGTTCCAGAATTATGAACAAGTTCGCTTCCTATACAATGCCTTGTCAGCAGCACTAATTGATGAGAGGGCTAAAAGTAACGATAAAGAATGAACTGAATTTCAAACCTGAGGTAAGCAGGTTTGACTCAGAGTTGTAAAAGGCATTCCTCTTTTCTTTGGGGATGAATTTGTCTCAAGAACGTCAAAGAAAATTTCATTAAGGAAGTGTTTGATACTCAAAGAAACTGAAAGCAGAAGTATATATTATTTCCCTGCTTTAGCATAAGCAATGATTCAAAATAAAACTGGATCTTTAAATGGAATTGCTTCTCTGGCAAGATTAATGCAAAAAACAAAGCTCTTGCTTGAAAATCATCGCTGTAAAAATCTCCTGAAATATATATTCAGTAAACAATGTTGCAGTACTGCTACTGTAAGTAACTTATTGTGTGGGTGCTCTACACCAATATAATGTGACTTTACTCCTGAGAAACTACTCCACTATGATAACGACCATAGTGGACACTTGAACAAGATACAGAACTACAAATATAAGTATCCCCCACATGTAAATCAATGGATTAGAATGTAAAAGTCCACCTAACATTCAGGAACATATAGTTTTGCTTTGGGACTAAGGATTCATTGAATTCATAACCTCAAGTCCTTCTCAAGTATCCCAAATTCTCATTAATGAGAAACAATTAACTCTAACACTTCTGTGTACTGTGACTGCAATCCTATTGCAATGGCAAAATCTTTAAGGTATGAGATACTAAAATTAGTGTATTTAGAAATAAGCTTTACAAAATATTTGGGTTCTGTTGATAAAATGAGCTCAAACTTATATGAACTTGTATTCTAAAAAAAAAAAAAAAAAAAAAGAAAAGGAACAATGGTTTGTCCTTTAATAAACAAATAAATAAGGAAAGAACAGGAGGGTCTCTTGCTTCCTAATCTTGTCAGGCACTCTGTTTCACCAGAAGAAAGGGAGCTTTTCCTATTCTTTCACAACAATACCTTCACCTCTGAGGTAACTCTGCCCTCATGGAAATTAAAATAAATTTTGTGCTCTCCTGGAGGCTGAATGGCTTGGCACAGCTGCAATTACCTCTAAGGAAAAGCTGATGAAAAGAGAAATCTGTGATGACCACTGAAAGGGATTCCTGTCATTCCAAACAAATACAAGTGAAGCTGGAAGTCAGATTAGTGACTTACTCATGAACTATACGTCAATAGACAGGATTCCGGTATAACTCATCCAACACCAGGTTTTCATAGTTCTCATGTTATAAAATAGGACTGCTGCAAAGGTTATTCTTATAGGGCATTATTAAATGGCCATTCTGAAACCTCCTTTCTTTAGGCTAAAGAAAATACAGAGGAAAGCAAAAGACAGTTGTATAATTTCCCGAAAGACACTATGAGAAACTTATCCCCACTGGGAATGATTTTATACATCTGAATCCATAATAACATGCATTTAGGTTTGGAACTTCTCCAGCTTCAAATTGATTTGCCAAATTTCATAAAAAAAGAGTGAAAAAAATCACTTTATTTCCTCCTTGACGACCTCTGAAACACATTTCAGCCTCGGGCACTTTTTACAGCCATGCACAACAATTCAGAATAAAAAAAAATGACAGATCCCGTACTCCAGCAGCGCCGGTAAATACCAATGCAATAATGTTATCATTCACTGTCAGATACTGAAAAGGTACAAATTGAGGCAAACAGTATGACACTGTGGGTGCACATGGTACTGTGTGAGGCTTTTCTTCTCACTAGTCTTTATTGCTTATTCGTGCAGACACCACTAATGCATTTCCATCCAAAGGAGGGTTATGATAATGAACGACTAGTGCTTATTCTGCAAGGTGAGTTAAACTAGGTCTGAAGTGTAAGCTTGTAATACTGTACAGTTCACAGACAGAATAATTTCAGTTTGTTTCTTAAACTACTTGAGGACAGAGTTCATAGATTCAGAATTCTTGAGCAAAATCCCAAACTGAGTATTTCAGAGTTACTTCCTCAATCGTTCACTCTGCATATGTGCTAAACATGAGGCACACCCAGAGCCTGTACTGTGTCCCAGCCTGTTCTATTTATGAGGTATCCTATACCTCTGTGGTGTTTCCTGATGCTGTCAATTCAAGAACCAAACTGCAGGCCCGGGAATCAAGACAGACACTTTCTTGTGGCAGCACATGGTAATGACATGCCTGGAAAACTATGCTCTCTGTTCACTTAAAGCCTTGTTTTTCTACTGCAGTCCTCAGAAAGTCTATATTTACTTTCTTTTTTTTTTAATATAACAGCTTATATCTGTATTACTTTGCTGCTGACGAGCCATGTTGTGTGGCTTTAGTGCTATAAACACCTCTTTAGGTGCTTAACTAGGTTTGTACTATCATACAGGCACTGATTGTATTTATTTCTTTTATTGATAGATGCTGTGAGATTTGCAGATGAAAACCAAGTCAGAGCATTAACTTGACTTCCTCAGAATGTTCAAGCAAAATGATCAATTCTGCCTTAAAACTGAATATCAAACATTTGTACCTCCCACAAGATTTATGCTCTTTATATCAGTGTAGTGTATGAGCTACAGTTCCAATCATACATTTACAAGTGTGGGAATCCTTCAACAGTAAAGGCCATTTCTCCACCATCCCGCTTTATACCAAGGTGCCTCTGTCCAATGCTAGTGCCTGCAACTCAGCAGAATTGCTGCCCAGTGTCCATTGTCACAGGAAGCCAGGTTCTACATGTGCTGCTCCCCAGTGACCATGAAATCACCCTTAACATCAGAAAATCTTAAAATTCAAAAAGTAATGTATTTTCAATTAGAGAAGTACACAGAAATTCACTAAGATTCAAAATCTACTCTATTTTTCCTATTACTCAGCTAAAAACATACTGCATCTTAGATACTCAGAGAATTTTACACATTCAAACCTTCCCCGGATGTCTTTTCAAACTTTAATATCCCTCTCTGCTCCAAGGATTTTCTGTGGGTCCTACAGTACTAATCTGGATGGTGAAGGAAATAATGACCACCCTCATCTTACTTTTGGAAGTGTCAATGTCCTTTGAATGAGCTGAGGCAGATCCTTTCCATATTCAAGAAGTAAAAAGAAATGTGTTATCAAGTAGCCAAACACTTTGCTTAACTATTAATACATTCTATACAACACATGAAGTAAACTTATTAAATCCAGCTGCTGGAAGAGGGCAGTAAGGTATTAAACTCACATTTCATCCCACCTCCACACCTAGGTTTCACACACCCAAATCTACTTTGCATGAACTAATAAACCAGAATTATGTGTTAATCTGGACACAGCAACGTCCAGAATTTTGACATGGTCATAGCTCTGCTTGGGTTTTGAGGGGTACTGTGACATGGACCAAAGCAACTTGACATGCTCCTTATTTGTCACTGACCCTTAGATTGAAATAATAATAAGAAAAATCTTATGAATATATAATTTTCCCAGGAAGAACAACCAAGCCTTGTATGCAAAAATGGTGTAAGAGAACAACTGAACACACATTACTTCTCTGCAAAAGGAATAAAATTTGCCATACTGACTGACCTTCGTGTCTCTTCCTGCTGTGCCTTCCCCTGAAATGCCTGTGGAGGTCAGTAACGCATAAAGCTGATAGGGGAGTGTGACTACCAGGTCCATGCAATGTACAGATGCTGGAGTCTTTCCTCTGCAAATAAAGGTCTGCTCACTGTCAGCACTTCACAGGAAACTGCTGGGGTCTTCAACCAGACTGTAATAAACAAATGTATAAATATATACATATTTAGACAGACATATACAGTCTCTTTTGCACATACACACTTTTAAAATCATGAAGCCGCAACTCAATAGGAAAGTGAGACGAAGTAGGTGGTCTCTCACCTGGACAGCTTGTTATCCAATCTAATAACAAAAGGGACAGACAAGTGGGATCTCAAATACAGTAAGGGGTAAGAGGAAGACAGGTTTACAGAATTATGAACATTAAGTGACTTGGTCTACAGAGTTCTATGCTTTGGGGTTCCAAGTGTATTTTTTTGTTTGTTTGTTCATTTGTTTAATTATAGGTGATGAATTTTTAGGAGCTTGAATTAGACAAGGTATCGAGAGAAAAACTGAGAAACATATTCCTGGTTTGAATGCTTTTTTTTCTCTCTTGTTCATTTAGCCAATTGTTATCCTCAGCATTTCACACAGGTAAGTGAATTTGTTTCTGTCTTTTCATAAATCAAGCAGAAGTGTTCAATTTATATCATTTAAAACACTATTAAATGGTATTGATTAATAGTCCATCTTTTCTACTAAAGACAAGGAAAGGTATTCTGACTTTTATCCACTTTACTGCTCACCAGTGCAGCGAATGGTACCATTGCTGAGCAAACCAGCCAAACAAGCTTTTTCCAAGTAGCTAACAGAGGAAAACAATTTGTGTGTTTGGTACTGGAGGACAGATGTAAGGCAGCACCAGTAACTGAGAACTGTAGCCACTATACAAATGAATATCATTTTATGCTGCTTTATTGTAAGTAAAATACTAAACACTACCTTTGTCTTCCAAGTGTACATATATAATTTTATTTCCTGTGTCTAGCATTCAAAAGCACCTAGGTGAGGCTATAAAAGTTATCTGTGCATGACTTGGAACAAGAAATTCTTGTTCTCAGTTATTTTAGGTCACGATTGGATGCTCATTAGTCACAAAAATGCCTATGGTTTTCATGTGTGCAAAGAAATAAAAGTAAGTTTACAGCAGGTAGAGTTTATTACCTGAATGTTAATAAATATAGTCAAAATCTGTGCATGGATGTTTAAGCCTATCTTTATCAGGAGAAAATTTTGTTGCCTTATATTAAGTTAGCTAAGTTAATGGAAGAAATCTATTAAAAAAAAAGAGCAAACACAAGTATTTAAGTTTGGATCTGGGTATTCCCATAATTTGGAAAGACAAAGTTCACATCTCTCACAAGTTTTTTTGCTGTTTAAGGTAAGACAAGGCTTGCTTGGATAAGGATGGAATTATACTGTTCCAGAATGAGTTCACAAGAGATGACAGACCAGGTCAACACTGGGCTTCCTGCTGCCCAAAGGACTAGTCCAAGTCACACTTCAGCTGATAGAGCCTGTTCCATCAACTCTTTCTGTGTTCCAAAGAGGATAATGACTCTCCCACAGCAGAAAAATAAACAAACATCATGCAGATATTAGACCTCTCCAAGAGGCTTTTCTAGCACTTATACCAGACAATAGGATAAAACTGCAGCTCTGCTCTTGACAAAGTTAATAAAAATTTGGAAAGCCTATCTATGAAAAAAATTGAAGCAGCACAGCTACATATAGCTTGACATACCTCAGCTCTTGGGAACTCTGGGCCAAATCCAGCTTGTTAAAAGTTTTCTGTCTGGACCCATCATGATACAACATGGTGATCTGGATTCTGTTCTGTAATGACAGGCTATGACCAATTCCTTCTGAATTCAGAGGAAAATACTTGCACACATCTGGCGGCTAAAGAGCCAGGCTCTTGGATTACCAGCCAGTTCTACCTTTAAGGCATTTGTTTTTCTTATTCAGCATTTCAGTTTTCCATATGAAAGTGTAAAGACATTCAGGATAATTTGACACTCCCTCATAGCACTGCTTTTCAAAGCCAAGAGATAGTAAGTTTTTTTCAAGTAGGATTTAAGATTATATTTTTGAAACCACAACACTGATGCTGCAAACTGAGATTCTTTTATAAAGAGCTTCCTTCTGTATACATTCCCATTATAGCTCTTGCAAGCCTAAGCAAGGTGAAAATGACAGTAAAAACTTAAGGGCTCCATTTTGGAAGCAGATACCTTTACTAAATTCTACATTCTTTCATTTAAAAATTACAAGCATACATATTTATCCAGTATATGTTAACTCACACATAGACAAAGCAAGAATAAAGGAAAGCAAAACTTCTCAGGAAAGCAAAACTTCTCTTCCAATTTCTTTATGGAATGCTTAACACTGTGGTTCAGAACTCTAGTTTTTCAAAAGGTTAAGAAAAAACCCCAAAACTTGAAAATTATATGGCATCATTGGAGAAAGATCATCACCAAAGAGTATATTGATTTGTTTGCTTAGCATCTGTTTTTTTCTTATTTTTTATGCTTTGCAATCATTTTTGCTTACATGTTCATAGATAATTTAGAGTTGTGCTTTGAAATAAATTATTACTCAAATGAGAAAAGGGTGCTTTTTTTAAGCAAGTAGTAACTACAAGAAAGTAAAAAGAAACTACGTAGAAAAAAAAATCAAGGGTCTTTTTGCCTCTTCTCCTCTTATATTAACTAAGGGGGCTCTAAATTTAACAAAACTGAACAATAACCCCTGAAATTCTTTCTTTTTCTCTTTGGTAAAACTTTCTTCTCTTTCTGTAAGTGAGGAGGATTAACACCTTTTTCTCCACTGTGAGAGAGGCCTTATTCTTGAAAAGCCACTATATGACGCACAGACTTCACCAGCATGGCATTAACAGAGAACTGTTTCAGCCATCTTTAATTTGGCATGTACACTCCAGAAAGATGTAGACAGAAGCACTTTCAGCTCAACCTGCCGCTTTGCAGTATCTTTATGAGTCTGCACAGAAAGTATGCTTTATCATCTATCATCTACCAGTACCTTGATATGCACTGTGAGAATGTTTCATGCTTTGTCCAGAAACCTCTCTTCTTCACTTTTTTGTCATTCCCGGTGGGAAAGCTAGTAGGGGAGGTAGGACATCATGCAAGAAGAACCCTCAAATGGTCCTAGAACAAAAAAAAAGGGAAGAAGACCACACTGAAATAATTGGTCAGAGGAATTACCTTTTATTCTCTCTAGCAGACACACAATGTTCCTTCCACCAAAAGTAACATGAATTCTGTTGGAGACTTGCCAGTATCTTTGTCATAGTTACTTCCTTGGTCAGGAAAGAAAGTTGTCCCATACATACATGATAGGCTTATACGCTACAAAATTACAGTTACTGTGCTTGTCTGACAAAGGTATGGCATGTCAGACAAATCCTGCTAATTCTATTCTGCTTTTTAAGGGAATCCTTAAAAGAAAGGGGCTGAAACCTGGCTTCAGACTTGATAAATTTCTTCTGCCAGGTGTATATAGCTTGCAAGGCACTCACTTGGCTGAGTATCTGTAAACTAGAATATCATAGCCAGCTCTCCTACAGAAGTATGTGAAAGAACGAGTAGATAAAGACTCCTCATCACCTTTTGTCTAGTGGATCCTCTTCATATTTACAAAGGTTCTCAAAGGTAGCATCAAAGAACAATGAGAGTGCAGAATCCGTAACCTGATAGACACATGCTTGCTTTGCCTTATGCTCTTGTCATAGGGTGGAATGAATTAGCATTAGTCAACTCTAGAAGCAACATTTATGGAGAAAGGTTTTTCCTTCAAATGCAAAAACATTGCCTGTGAATGAATGACCTTTCTGTTGAGTGCACCTGAGGTAGATTCCTTCCCTATTCCAACTCTTCACCAACTGATTTACAATTAGCACCTGCATGTGTGGGTAACACAGAAGATCTGAACCATAATGAAAACAAAACAAAACAAAAAACCAAAACAAACCCCACCTTCCAAAATACCCCCCCAAAAAAAAAAATAAAAGAAAAAAACCCCACCAAAACCTAAGACACCACCAAAACAAAAAACAACACCGCCCTCCCAAGAAAAGGCATTAAACCACCCCCTAAACAGCTGAAAACTGAAAATAAGAAAACAAAAAAAACCCACCATACACGTCACACATCACCCCCTCTCTTCTTATTTTGGTCTATTCCACAGTCACTGAGCCCCACATGCTCAATGCTCCAGTGACAAAAAAAAAAGCACAAGGAGAAAACACTGATAAAAAATAGATTTCTAACTTTACTCTCAAGTTCAATACTAGCCTGCAATTTGAACATATTTTAGAATCATTTCAATATTTCATCAACAGAATTTTGAAAGAATGCAGGTGGATTCTTCATTTAGTTCTTGATCATGGCAGAGAAACAAGGGCATTTTTTAATAATTCACTGGTTGCTGATGTAAAGATAAGACTTGTGAATTTTCCTCAAGGTAGAGGTCAGAGAAAGGACATGCAAAATGCAATGAACTCAGGTGAGCTACCCTTTTTCTTGAATTTATTGGGAAAGCTCTTTTGTTACATTTTTCATTCCCACATTGTGAAATACTTTGGAATATATTTTGATAAATAATTGACTGCAAACTGTGGTTAGTACTCCAAGCTATTCACAGTAACAGTTACATCATAAAGTTCATTAAAAAACGGTTATTCTTATCCATTCCTGGAAAGGAACTTGAGCATTGAACCTAAAGATAACTCTTTAAATATATATATATATATATGTGTGCACATATGTATATCTGTTTCTAAATCCATGCTGTTTATATATATATATATCCATTTCTGAATCCTTGCTGTTTAACCTGAAAGTTACAACTTATTTATTGAATTAGGATTCCTTAGAGATTAAGCAGGTAATCCATAGAGACTGTTTCATAACTTTTCCTTAAATGCCATTCATTAAATATGTTCTACTATGAATCATTTTAATTTTAAGCACTCTTCTATTTCCTTTAAATTTACCTAATACTTTATTGGATTCAGTCAGTATAGCCCTGGTAGACAGCCCACATACATTTAAAACATTCCCATAGAAGAAGCATAAAACATTTAAAATCTATATTTGATCTGACAACAGCAGCACCATGTTTGAATTAGAAACAGATTAGACATAATTGAAGATAAAGAGGACACAAGCATCACTCCCATTTTGGTAGAGTGGGCTTTAAATTATCAGATTCATCCAGAATACATTACCAAGAAACATTGAATTGTTATCTTTAGACAGCCTTTTCTAAGAGTTTACAATTTCTCAGTTCAGTGAAGCTTGCCACCACCTTGTTATCAGAACAAAAACCAAAAAATCATTCTGTTCAGAGCACAGAACTGATCTCACCTCCAAAAGTATATATTTTCTTCTGATAACAGACACTTCTTTGGACTGTAGAGGTACCACTTCATGCTTTACAGTGAAGGCAATCTTCTTCAGATTCTTCCACTTTTCAGGTAATTCCTAACAACATTACAAGCAGATATTGTTTGCAGAGCCATCAACCCTCCCTACAGAGAAATACACATACACGTACTTTCATTATCCCTTCCTCCCCCTGCTTTTTTCTTTTTGGAAATATGTTAATTGACTTTGTATCATACTTTCCCTTTGTCCTTATGTGGTAACAAACACGGACTTATTATTCAGGGTAACTTGCAAAATGTAATTTATGCAAAAGACTGAAGTTTGTTTAGAATATCATGCATTTTCTAGTTAGAACATGTTTATGTATATTAAATTTGGAAATAAACCTCATCAATATAATAAAAAACACCCGAGTGACGCAACACACTATGAAATAGTTTGGTAAATACATTATTACTTTGACCCACCCATCAGAAGACTACAAAATTGCACATGGTGACAACTGAACGTATAAGCAAGTCCCAAACTCAGGGTTAAGTGCTTTCACTTAACCTGTCTGGCTCTTTGCAAGGCTGTACTTGACCCTGGTCTGGTCCCCGAACTAGTCATATTCCTTATGTTGCTTTTAGAAATCCTAAAGGCTCATCTACTCTACAAGATATACTTGTTGCTAACTAAAAGGTTAGCCACAAACACAGCTGAATATGGACAAAGGACTTGCTCACAGCAACATGCATAGTTAACATGCATAGTTATATGCTGTAGGTTAAAGGCAACTACACAAAGATAAATAGGTTTTTTGCTGTTGTTTTGGAAAACTTACATCGGGCTTTGTAAACATCTGTGTTTATTTTGAATATCATTCTACATAATGCCACAATTCTGTGACAAAGCTGAAACCCATTGTCTCCTTGCAAGTCATATTGCTCAAAAAGTTTCCAATCACTAAGTGAAACAAGTTGGCTAGAAGTTTAATAAACACTAGCAATCCTCTGAGAATGCATTCACAAAAAAAAAAACACAAAGAAAGATCTGTCTAAAATTGTACTTAAAAAAGGCTATTTCCATGGTGAACTTTTTCAGATGCATTAAGAGACATGATAGATTAAAATTTAAACTAAATAAATTATTTGTAAAGATTCTCCAGTTTTGTATACAGTGTGAGTCTTTACACATCCTGAAAATCATGCTAGGGGAAAAAAAAAAAAAAAAAAAAAAAAAAAAAAAAAAAAAAAAAAAAAAAAAAAAAAAACTACATAAACACTTTTAGTCACTGGAAAAATCAAGTTGAAAGCAAAGCTCTGATTCATAAAGAACTAGTAGTGGTTTACATACTAAAAGAGTCAAATATTATATCAGTGCAATTTTAACTGCTTCAATTTTTGTTCTGTCAGCACTTCCCTAATTAAAGCTATATTAAAGTGCATGGCTCCAATTTTCAAATCTTCAACTTACATGTACCATCTGAGACAATTTCTGCACCTCTATGTTAAGACATATAAAGTCATCAGGGAGAAACAAGGGCTGGCTGCTACCCAGGGGAAGATAAACCAGGAGCAGAAGGTCACCCCAGCATCAACACCTTCATCAACCAAGAACACAGTCCCTTAAGCACAGAGGCAGAATTGGGTGCTTGTTACTGGATGCTCAATAGCCCCAGACACAGACAGCAGTAAGTGTGGTCCCAAGTGCCTCCACAAATCCAGAAGGGGTAAGAAGGACAGGGGCAAGCTACATTATTACAGCTATGGGGGGGTCTATCCAGGAGAGCATAGATCCAGATCAAAATCCAGGTCCACCCTGGAAGGAGGGCCAGAGGCAGGCTTGAAAACTGGGATACCTGCAATATAGCCCAGAGAGAGACTAAAGGCCCAGGACTGAGCTTAAGTGGAGACCTGGCCTGGGTGTGGGGTGGAACGCCCAGGTTGGACTAGACAGGACCATTAAAGGCCTATTAGCTAGCTCAGGACCCTGAGAGTTTACAAACAAGCAAGATGATCTACCTGCTCAAACAAGGACCCTTTAGATTAAGACTACTCAGTAGATTTCTACAGGATCAGGATTTAACCAGCCTCAGGCTTACGCACAGAAAAACCTTTTAATTTCAGCTAGAGAGGCAGAATTGAGACATTTTCAGTAGCTGTTTGTCACATCTTGCGTATGAAAAGTAAAATCAAATGTACCCGGTGAGTTTCTTAGATAAGATCAGTGGGAAAAGAAATTTTCATTTAACAAGAAATGTTAATGTTTCAAAAATTATTTTTGTCCCAGTGGGGCAGTAGACAGAACCAGCCTTTTAGCAGCTTTTGTTTAGAAGTATGTATATCAAAATGCAGCTGTGGATTACCCCATGTTTCATGCATTCATCTAGAATGTGCAAAAGCACCAAGAACAAGGTTCTGCTGCAAATCAGATGCTAGATTAAGTCTACCATAATTCACATCCCACCGCTTCATGCCTTAACTAAGAACTAAAGATTAACTGAAAAGCAAGCACAAACACAAAAATGAAAGTAAAATTTCCAGGTGCGCCTTAGGACACATTTGTGCTGCTTGGAAATCCTAGGAAGTGGAAGGCAGACCACATAAACGAGTGGTCCTGTCTGGCCTTAAAAATCTATGTTTATAATAAAAGACATCCATAGTTTAAAACTGCCTTAAAAACTGCCTTTAGCTTATGACTGCTTGGGTGAAGCAATCCCACTGACAAATAACTTTTTTCCTAAACATTTTAATTGATTCCTAGGAGGACAATGTTGGTACAGCATTGATAAACTTTCCTTATTCTGTATTTAAAAATTGTATTAAATTGTATTTAAAATACATCAGTAAAAGCGTGTACAAGATAAACTGGCTCTTAAAAAAAAAAAAAACGACAACAAAAAAACCACAACAAAAATAATAAGACAAAACCAAAAAAAAAGGTATAACAACAAAACCATATACATAGTTGGAACTAGATTATTTTAAGGTCCTTTCCAACCTAAATTATTCTATGATTCTATTCTATTTAGGGTTATTTTTACTCTTGCTCCTATTGAAGTATGTGCCAAAGTTTAATAGAATTCTTACCTACAGTTCTGCATAGAATACTCAACCCCAGTTCTGGCAGCTGCTACCCACAGGTTCTCAAGAGGTCTGTTTTAAGACTCTGAAAATGTTGCCTGGGGATTCTTGATCCTATATAGCCACTGGATGTCCCATTTTTTCACCCAGAACTGTGTGCCCTCCTTCTCACACTTTCTTAGTCAATCCTGTCTCTGATTTCACAAATGAGTCTATCCATTCAGTAACACCAATAATCTGTAATGTAAGAAAATGTTGAGTTAATTAGCACAGAGCACCTGGAAACTTAAGCAAACCATATGCATTAATTATATTCATGAACAAGTAAATGCAACCTAATCAAACATAGAAGCATTGTGTCAAGGCTTGGTTGGGGAGCTCTTTTTTTTTTTTCTCTTTATAAAAAGGTCAGAAATGCATTTCACATGTATGACAAGATATTCCTGAGAAATATCATGGACACATTTACTTGACCATCTCTTCCTTTTCTGCATCTACTGCATGTGACCCAAGTAATAACCCAGTTCAGATTCTCAGTGCTGCAGTATCAGACAGCAGGGGCATGCTGTCTGATAGCAGGAAATAGTTCAGGTGAGCATCTGACAGGATAGGTAGAGCACTGTCATGCATATCCATCCTTTAAAAGAGCCCAGGATTGTCACTAATTTCAAAGAACTCTTCTTCCAGAGAATGAATGTTCTAAACACCGGCTGTCATGCTCAAAACAGTCCTTCTTTAGAGCTTTTCAGCATGGTGAGAAGTGACATTTTGAAGTGCATTTTAAATATAAATTTGTGCCGATGACAACACAGAAATGGTAAAAGCCCTTAATACAGTACTGAGTAAAAAAATCCAGCCCATATCAGTCCCAGAAAAAATAACTATTTAGAAGATATTAAAAACATCAACATTTTTGTGAACTTGATGTTTATAGAGAAGAAATTTACAGCCAAAGAAGTTATGCCTGTTGAATCAAGGAAACATCCAAACCAGCACTGAGACCAAAATCTGCAAAATACCTCTATGTTTCATAGCTGAAACATAGCTTCTATCCTGTAGAAGGGACTTAAGGACACCCATCAGTCCATCCTTCTGAATTTATATACAAAGAGAGAGAGAGAATGAGAGTGAGAGAAAGAGAGAGAGAGAGAGAGGAGGATGATTATATATATTTTGTGACTGTATACCTAAAAATATATATGAAACAGAATCCAGAGAAGCTTGCCTAAACCAGGGCAATTTTCCTTCCAAATTCAGGTCAGTATTTTTTACTTGATTTCAACAATTATATTTATAAAGCTTACGGGTCAACTTGATTAAACTATTAAAAAATCCTCTGATTTTAAGATTCACCAATTTCTTTAAAAGTTTTCAACTCCAAAACACCCCTCCAATAAACACACACACACACACACACACAAAAAGTAATTATTCATATTTCCTTAATAGGAAAAAAAAGTAAAGAAATCTCTGCAAAAAATGGAAATACCTGTTCTTTAAAATGCACAAAATCTCATGAACATTTTGGAAGATCATAATTTTCATCAAATTTCAGCTCCCCTTTACTAAGAAATTGTTCACAGAGCAGAAACCGCCTCATACACCCAATTTTATCACCCATCCACTAAAAATCAGTATTTGTTAAAGTGCTTCTCCAGAACATAAACATTGACCAAGTTCCCCTTCTTCATAGCTACTTGACTTATTTCTTCCATGGTATCCATCTCGTCTATGTCATGCTAAATGAAGACCCAGAAGTGAAAAAGCAGTGAAGGCAAACATTAAATTGAAGATGTCCTTAAAGCCAAGTCACATGCCAAGACCCAAATTATTTTACTGATGGCAATGACAATTATAACTCATCACTTAACAGCATGCTTCCTGTCTGCTCCTAGAAACAAGTTATTAGGAAATGACAGCTTGGATACATATCTTTTCATATTTCTTAAGTTTTCTAATTTCTGCTTCAGACATCATACTAACATAAAAAATTCAAAGTACCTACTGTCGTCAGCCAGACAGAAAACATTGCAGTTGTTATTACTCACATCCTCCAACGTGTTGATTTAATTTACAAGACTTGCTAGTGAGAGGGACTGTGATTCAGACCCTCATGACTCTGTCACTTTCCAGTAGAGCCAAAAAAAATTGGAATCTTGAGTCCAAGTGTCTACAACAAAAGTTTTCTTCAGCTCATAAATAGGTTTCTAATCCCATGGAGAGAGGATGAAATTATCTCAACTGGCTGGGCTACTATGGCAAGTAGAGTTCAGTGAGGCTCATTGTGTGAAGATACTGCTTTGCAGGCAAAGGTAATGGACTCACTAAAGCTCAGAGTCAAAACTGAGGCCCTTCCTGCTTCACATACCATCCAGCTGCAGTGTGTATTAGCAAAGCAATTTATGTAATCACAGAATCAGCTAGGTTGGAAAAGACCTTTAAGCTCATTGACACCAGCCGTTACCCCAGGACTGCCAAGCCCACCACTAAACTATGTCACTAGGGGCAAAATGATCTTTCCTCAAGATCTCCTCTTATGGCTACCCCTCATGAACTCCACTTGCAGACACCCCTCCTCTGCCTCCTCATAGTGACACCACACTACCTGCCTGCCACCCCTACTCTTCATGGCCACTCCTTATCTCCTCTCAAGATCTCCACTCATGGCCACCCTCCCTGGCCCATGGCTGCCCCTGCTCTCTCTTCACAATCTTCCCTCACAACTGTCCCACCAATCCCCTCATGATCTTCCCTCATGGCTGCCCCTGCTCTCCTCACAATCTGTCCTCGCCCCTCATGGACACCTCTCCTGTCCCCTCACAACTGCCCCACCTCTCCTGTTATGGCCTGCCCTCATGGCTGCCCCTCCTTTCCCCTCATGATTTCCCCTCATGGCTGCACCTGCTCTCCTCTCATGATTTTCCCTCATGGCCACCCCTGCTCTCCCCTCATGATCTCTCACCCTTCATGGCTGCCTCCCCTGACCTCTTACAATCTTCCCTCTCAACACTCCAACTCTCCTCTCATGATCTTCCCTCATGGCTGCCCATGGTCTCCCCTCATGGCTGCCCCTCTCAGACTTTCAACTGGAAGAAGATTTACAAACAAAAAAGTTAGCCAAAATCATTCAAATATGTGGTGGCAGCTGATAAAAATGGATGGATGAAGAATATGACAGCTCACAGTGAACAGATGGGAAAAAGCCTCGTAGCCTCTCTTGAGATGCTAGCCTTCTTGGCATAAACCGCGGGACAGGGGCAACTCAGCTGGGAAAACAACTACAGTAAAATGCCAAGAGGAAGCGTCAGTTCTAACACCTTTTAAAGAAAGAAAGGAAAAGCAGCAAAAGTAGCAATAGCTGAAAGGGGTCTTTCCCAAGGCATTTGACGAATCTGTCAACAGATGATGCAGTATCATAGATGGCTTTGATTAGTCCCTCTAAAATGACACAGAAATCACCATTGACATTAAATCCAAAGAACATTTAAAAGTCGCTTTACTGCTGTGAAGAACAAGCTGCACTTCAGATGGAGGGGATTTAAATGTTGTCTCAGTGTTTTCAGAAAGATCCTGAAGACAACACTTGATAGCTTTGAACAGCCCCATCTACAATCATGTAGTCCATGTCTTCAGTTTAGAGTTTCCATTCATCAGAAAGAGGATCTGCCTGGAGCTAATACTGATTGTCTTAGAAAAAAGTAATTTAGAGAATCAGTAACAGGGGTTTAGAATTGCTCTTCCCAGTGTGGATTTCTTATCCTAGCTAACTGATCAGTCCAGAAATAAAGGAACTCTCACTTTGGTGAATAAAAGCATTCCCACTATTTACAACATAATTACCTTTTCATTGTAACTTTTACAAGTACATCTGGAACTAATTACTGAAAGCTATTTCCCTTTGGAGTTAGATTTACATCAGCAAGTGCAAATATTTCGAAATAACCTTAGCTTTTACTTAATCCTGGTTTTCCAAAGTATTTACACCTGTTTAGTGACAATATCTATGCCCAGGACAAAATATTTACTGAGCCTAATATCACGCAGACTATCAGATGAATCTTTTCTACTGTTTCATGAATCATACTCCATAGTTTGAACATTTCCTTTTCCTAGTCATCAAAGGACAGAATAAGGAATTTCTGCCTTTTTTTTTTTTCCTTGACAAAAAAAGGGTATGACTGCACAACATCCGATTTCATATTATGCTTGAATTTACACATTCTCACATCCACATTTTAAACAAGGTTTCCCTCTCCCCTCATTAAAGCCCTATAGATCTACACTCTGGCAACTCAGATGCAGGCATCAAAACTCTCTAATTCATGCATTCTACTTTTTGCAGCATAGCCTTCCACAACCTTTGGCACAGCTTTGTAAGTACAGCTAAATTGGCAGCATATGAAGAGTAAGAAAAACTCTTATTCTTTTCAAGGATATTGGAAACATTTTTTAATCAGGTTCCTTCCTTCTTTGTTCAGTCTATTTAGTTAAAAAACCCTGATAAATCAATTGTACCAAAACTAAGTTTACCTGTTTGTTATACTGCAATAAACTACTGATCTTTTCCCATAGGAAAAAAAGGACAGAAATCAAATGTACTCAAACTTCAACTTTTAAAAACGTCTAGTGGCAGGTTCTCAGTGAATTCAAACTTTTTCTTATTTAATCAGTAGTGTCTGCACCCTATTTACACATTTGTAGAAAACTGGCTTTCAGGATAAACAAAATGCGCCAGAATAGCCTGTAAAACTGACAATTTCTGGCTCTCCATAAGGTGGTTGACTGGGCAAAAGCAGGACAAGTTTGTCAATACTACAGCTCCTCCTTTGTCTTTCTGTCATAGTTTGTCTGTGAAATACCTTGATTTTAGTGCAGAAAAACTAGTGCAGTTCTGTATATGGACATTACCTTTTTTCAAGGTGGATAATATCAGCTGGTTGCTGTCATATAACAATCTGTTTAGACACAGGAAAGTCTGTTTAACTGTCTGTCCATATGCAGACTAGAACAATCCAGACTAAAATCAATCCAACATCACAAATTTGATGAAAAAGGTACATATTAACTTTTACATAAAAATCTACTACGTTTGTACATACAGAAGAAGCACCATTAGGTGATTTTTTCCTTGCAGGTGAGGCTGCAACACTTCCAGTCAGTACTCACTACAGTAATGACAGTAGTTTTGTCAATACTTATCTCTGGAAACTGGATTAAATCACCAAAAGATTTTATTCACATCCCTGGTTAACATTCCGTTCATCCTTCTTAGAGAAGTTTCATCATCTATTACTGGTCTCATAAACCAGTAATGAATTGCATGAATTCATAAATTTCCTGAGGGGAGGAATTAGTTCTGTCCATGCATTTACAAATTACTGTATTAGGAGTCACCCTTTTGTACTCAAGAAAAAACATACATATACTCAATAGGGCTACAATGTACAATTAAACTACAGAGTAACAAACATCCCAGCAGATGAGATAATTGGGAAAAATAGTTGAAGAGATTTTGGTTTTGGTTGAGGATTTGAAGAGATTATTATGGTTATGTCAATTTTCTAGTATGTCTTCATATTCACAAACATCTGTCAAAAAGAGAGTCTACTTTATTTACCTTGTAAAGTATGTCTCTCTTGCATTATGAAGGCACTTCAACTACTTCATGTTCAAGGATGTTGCAAAATCTCCAGATATTCCCCTTGGCAAACAGCAGAAACCTACAGAATCACTAAATATTTTGTTGTTCAGAAAAAGGCAATCAGACACTAACTAAAAAGCTTTCTGAAGTTACCACATCATGAGTACATCATCTACTGAGGCCGAATTTGCATCAGCCTCCTGAAAGCAAAAGCTACAAGCCTTTGCCATCTGTATCCTGCAGATCTAGTTAGTTCATATAGGTTCCCTGTATCTTCTTGTGCTTATTTCTAGAATAAAAGAGATTTTTTTACCATAAAAGAAGATAATCTCTGAAATAATTACAAGAAATAACATTATGTAGTGAAATTTCCTAGTTTTACTTTCTGATTACAATTACTTCATACCATCCAAATTCCAGAGAATGATTAAATTAAGGTGTGAGGTACAGAGAAAGTGTAGATCCTGTGTCTATCAGAAGTACATTTTTTCGTTGTAACAATCCATCTATTCCAGTACTCTCTCACAGTTTTGCAAAATAAGATTTGTTTCCTCTTGCTGCAAAATTCTACAGAGAAGATTTCACCTCAATGTCATTTCTAAGTACACAGTGCAGCTATAACTTCAGAAAGTGCCTGGAGTGTTTTAAGCACTGTTGTACAATGTTTTACAGCAATACTTACAGATGATTGATGTGCTTAAAATGTGTTCTGAGCCTGAGAAGCCTCTTTTGACTCCTAAGACCATTTTAAACTGCCTGCAGTCACTGGCACGTTTTTATGAAATGCATCACATCCATACCTTAACTTAAACAGAAACCTGTATGGTGATAGACTGCCAGTTTTACCACTGTATGAACTGCACATAAAACACAAACCCACTCACAGTTACTACAGAAATAGCATTTTCAGATTCAAACCACTCTGTCTCTGGGCAAAATACCCAAGTACTCCTGTGACAAGTTACGTTGAGTGACAGAGGAGCTTTGGGTGATCCACAGAGGTGCTTTAATTTCCTACCCTGTGAAACATCCTCTGATCTAGAAAGAAAGTGTCCTGCTGGCCACAGGCAAGTCCAGTTACTGTTTAGGAATCCCAGTGTGTTTTTGACAGACTACAGAAAGGAAAATGCATTTCCAAAGCCTGGAGAACTGCAGGGTGTTCCTTTGACAAAGCTTCAGCAATGAATGTATGGATGACATTAAAACACTGGGCTGCAAACACAGAGAAGCACACTGCTGTAGAGTCATGAGACACATTTCTATCAGGTTTCATGTGGTTTGTCACCATGCAGATCTTGACCCTTATTTTAAGAGCATTCTGAAATCTGATTTCTGCTGCAACTGCCAAGAAAAACAATTGCTCTTTCTTTAGATTTTTGCTACAGAGAACAAATGTCTTCACATTTTGTGGAGAAATTTCCCTCTCCCATGATCCCTGAAGAAATCAAAGAAATCAGGGAAAAGAAATTCAGTTAGGAGAATACTTATAATTGTACATGGTTGCACATGGAATAGTTTATAAAAATGAAAAAGCATCCTATGAGAACCTGATGAGCATGCTTCCATCTTTGTCACTCATGTCAAAGTGCACATGCTCATATAACAATATGCAGATCTCCATTTTACAGACAAGCAATAGAACCAAAATGTCATGGGCTACATCGACTTTCTGGTACATCTATGTAAATCTTCTACTGTAATTATTTTCCAATGGGATTCTAAAGAACTGGATACGGCCTGTCAAATTTTTGCCTAATTCCATTTCTTCCTTTAAGAGCTTTGCTTTCACTGAATTTCATCAGAAGGTAATTTGGTTGTGGAATAAAAAAAGTAAAAAAAAAAGGAATTCTGAACATCTGCATGTTCATTTTATAGTAGAAGTTCACATAATTTGAATTTCAATGAAATAAAATGAGAAAGTGTTCAGATTTCAAGTATTTTCAAATTTCTCATGAGCACTTCAGCAGCCTCCAGAACTTGTGTTTTGGTTCACAAGAGTATCTGCCTTTTCAAATCTCTCTGTTTCCTGCTGCTATTGCTACGCTGCAAAGTTTCTTTTTATAGTACCTACTTTGTCAAATCCTAATGCAGGAAGAAATGATCTGCCACACTCTCAAATAGAAGTACCTCATTTCCACACAGGCAATAAGTATTACTACAAACTTGATGAGTAAAGAGTTTAAAAATATTTAACTTCCAAAGCCTGTATTTTGGCCGGAAGGATTGGCAAAATATCACAAATCCTCTGAATGGTAAGGTCATTCTCCTCAGAATGAATTAAATCATTAAATTCACACAAAATCTGCTTGCAATCAAGCTAGAAAAACTACAAGAAACCGCCTGCCTTACAACATTTCAAGAATTCCGATTCTGATATTGTTTAGAAACCAGAAGTGCCAAACCTGACAATGCAGGAAAATGAGCAATGTTCCAAAAGCCGTGGCAACATATTGAGAAGATCAGCAAAAATCTACTGCAGGTTTATTTTGAATTTTGTTCGGCTTTCTCCAGAGTAATTTGGTTAATTTGAGTATATGTGGAAGTATGGTTCCTTACTTTCCAGTTACTTTAGAAACAGTTATTAGCCATACAAATTTCATCTCTTATGCCTTAGTAATTGCTGGCTTGAAAATAAAGCATATAATAGATACACAAACAGGTATATGCAAGACAGCAGTACTCGTATAAATACTGCTCTGTCTTTGGAAGGAAAAGAAGCTCTGGGAACTAAGCTTCAATGAAAATACAGCATATATCTAACAGTAAGAGTCAAAACCAGAAGGTATAATCCAGAAAACTTGCGAAGAAAATTGCTAAGTATCTGAGACACTATACACGACTGTAAAGAATATAAAAACATACATAATTGGAAACATCTAGGTAGTTACTTAGAACTTATGTCAAACACCAAGCCAAAAAAAATATATCTCTCTGGGGGAAAAATTATAATTCCATTAATTAATCAGACAAACTAGATTAATGGAATTAATGAATAATAAAATAAATTACATTAATAATTGAAATACATAATAATTTAAATAAATTTAATAAAAGAGGGGAGATATTCCCTAGTTACTCTACTCTTTCTGATTTTCAAAGATAATTTTTTTGTACCAGGAAATTTCCTCATCAAACGCTGACAGAACAGCAAAATTGGATAAAAGCCTGTCGTGCTTTAAGTCCAGTCAGCCACGTAGCTCACTCTCCCCCCTCCTCCCTTTTCCTCCCCCCACTCCCTGAGGGATGAGGAGGAGAATCAAAAGAATGTAATTCCCATGGGTTGAGAAAAGAACAGTCCAGTAACTAAGTTATAATACAAACCACTGCCGCTACCACCAACAATAATAATGATAAGGGAAAAAACAAGGGAAGAAAATACACTCACTCACCACCCGCCGACTGATACCCAGACCAACCGGGCAGTGATCGCACCCTTCTGGGTAACTGCCACCAGTTCATATAGTGGACATGACGCGCTGTGGTATGGAATACCTCTTTGGTCAGTTTGGGTCAGGTGTCCTGTCTCTGCTTCCTCGCAGCTTCCCCTCCTCCCTGGCAGAGCATGAGAC
>JANRGW010039694.1:11337-64531 GCA_024733675.1 Psilopsiagon aymara | reverse complement strand
TAGTAGTAGCAGTAGTGGTTTGTGTTATACCTTAGTTACTAAACTGTTCTTATCTCAACCTGTGGGAGCTGCATTCTCTCAATTCTTCATGTAGCAAACTGTGTGGCTGATTTATGGCCTAATCCACGACAGTGCAGCTGAGGAAAATGTATATGTTTTTTGGTCAATTTGAGAGCTCCTCAATATGCTGCAAAAACTCTCAGCCATATTGTCAACTGCAGGAGAAATCTATGGGGTTAGGAAGGATGTTAATCAAGAACCTCCCTTGTTTGTAAACCAAAGATTTGCTCCTTGGCTTTATTTTCAGTAACTGTGTTTCCAGAACACGAGCAAAATTACTACTGTCAACAGAAATTTGTTCATATGTATTATGCGCATATTTGCTTGTGTAAAATGCATCCCTTTGTGTGAAACTGAAACTGAAAGGGCTAAAGCAATAGGAACAAGAGAGAAGATGCTACTGTATGCATTATTAGTGAGCTCATATCTGGTATAATGTATGTTTCTATGAGGTCTGATCTGTAGAAGAATACTGAAAAACTGGTCAGGGTTTAGAGAAATGACATAATTAGGACTTCAGATGAAAATGCTGAGTAACACCATCTAAAAGATGACTTGATCGTGCTCTACAGAATTATAAAGTAGAGGTCCCTGTGGACTTTCAAGGTCATGAGAGACAAATGTTGTCTAGAAATGATGTGTATACCTGGTATAGAAGATTGTAATTTATTATGACAAAGTGGGTTCTGCATCATGGGGGATTTTTTAATGAAGATGATGCAGGTTTTTTGGGGGGTTTGGTTTGTTTTTTTCTTTTTTTCTATCTCTAAAGCAGACTTTCATTAAAGAACTATTTATTAGATTCCATGCACGAACAAGAAGTAAATACTGCTCTATTTCTTCTGCAAAAGTTTTACAAAATGAATCTGTGTATCTTTTATGGCTTCCTACTAAATGCTAGCAGCAATTCACTTCCACATCAGAAAACTAACAGGGTGTGTGTATATACTGAAAATAAGATAAATCATACTATACGTTGTCAGCCTTGTAATAATTAAACGATGAAAACTCTGTAATAATTTGTCAACATTTTTGCATCCTTTTGACAAATAAATTCATTTGGCCAGTTCGGATTCGTTGAATTATATGTTTCTATTCAGTGGCAAAAGAAATCCTGTTTCTTTTCTGTATGTAGATTCTTTACATGTTATAATGGCTATAAATATGCAAAACTTAAACCATAACGATGTGGATTTACATCTTCCTACTCTAGTTTGAAGACATCTCATTTTTCCACTTTTCACTCAGACTATTGTTAATGCACTGAAATATTTTATAGATGAAATTAAGCAATGTACATAAAAAGCTAAAATGCTTCACAGTACAAAGAAAAAAAATTGCAAGAGGAGAAGAAGTCCCCCTGAGAAACTCACTACAGCTGATTTTACCTGCCTTCTATACTGGCAAAATCTTTGGCTTTACAAGAATTTTCATGGGAGTTCAGGACTGTCTATAGCTGAGGCTCTGGTCCACCTATATAAGTTCAGACAGTTTCATGCATGCTCTCTTAAAAAAGAAGGTATGTTTGCAGGCAGCTTCCACGCAGCTTCTTAATGATTTTTTTTTTTTTTTTAAATTTTCTTTCCTAAAGCACATACTCACCTATTGATGCAGTCAGTACTGAAACTAATGCCTTGGACTTCACCGTTTAGGAGATGAAAACAAAAACAGATGTGTGAAAGATTTTCTTATCTGAGCAGATAGAGAAGAAGTGAAATAATTCAGAGCCATTACGGCATCCTCCTTTGCCTGTTTAGCAATACTGCATCATAAAGCTGTGCACTGTAAAGCTGCTACTGTTTTCTACTGAGAGAGGTAGCTGCATTTCAGTGATGCATGAAGTAATTCGTCTGTGTAGCTTCAAGGCACTTAGTGTCCCTTTGGGATAAAAAAGCACTTAAAAGTGTAAGGTATCAGTATTTCTTATGTTTAAGTTGTCAAATCTTCTTACTTTCTTATCACTCAAATCAGCTTTAAAATTCACTTTTGCAATGAAACCTACAAATGCTAATTCACTTCAATTAAAAATCTATTGCCTGCACATCATTTTTAATGGAGGCAGGTGCTTGGGTCGAATACACCCTTTAATCTTACTCATGCATTATGCTGCAGTGAGCCAGCTTTCCCTGGCGTTTCTGTCCATGTGCAGCAGAAAGCAGTTCTTTTGACTGACTCACAAACTAAAAATCCTTTTGCTATGGTCAAAAATGAGATTTGGATTTGTCTACTTTTCTTATTCAGGATTTGCTACCAGAATAGTAATGAACATATGCAAAGGTTTGTTACGCACATACTTTCTTTCCCCTGTTCCTCCTCACTCTCCTCCCACTCCGCAAGGTTTCACTAAGTACAGGATGCCACAAATGCTGTTTTCTAATCCTTCACCCAAATGTCGTTTCAGTAATTCTTTCATTGCTGCAAAAAGCTTGTACAAGACTTTCTAGTTAAGTGCTTTAGTGTGATGGGACTGTGGCTGACATTTATGTCAGCACGTTCTGTGATTTAAAAGGAGGAAGAAGTACTTAGTGGGGGAGCATTAGCACACAGGCCCTCACTGCAGCTATAGGGCTGAAGTTGGACATAGGCAGAGAGTGGAGCAGCACAATTAGAATAACTTTCTAGACATTATTGTATAATTTTGTGAAATATTGTTCACTTTAAATTATCCAGTAAAGTCAGTCTGAAAGAAGCCTATTATGAAATAGAACAGAATTAAAAGCAAATTAAAATAATTAATTCTATAATTTAGAAATCTGAGAGGACTCAAAAAACTATGCTTCAGAGAGCAAGTATTAAAGTCTAACAGCTTTTTTTGACTGCTAAAACTCCAAGTCACCATAGCTTAGAAAGCAGCTGTAATAGCATGGTCTGAAGATACATTTCGCAGGTCTAGCCAGTAATTTGCATGTTAAAACATTTGGTCAATCATCCATATTCTGTATGATTTATTTCTCTTTTAATTAATAGTGAAGATTCAGTTGTAGAAAAAGAACACCTGATGATGGACTCTGAGTCTTCTTAATGGAGGACTTAATGTGCACTACCCCAGCATAAAAAAGTGAGATAACGACAGAGATTCAGCTTTAACTCTGAAACTCCTGGCTTTTTTCAGGCTCAAACAGGACACTTAATGTTACTTTAATGTAGTTTTTGGTGGTATAATACTTCTTAATTCTGTCCATTGCAGTCCTTTGATACTTTATGAATTACTTATCTCACATTAATAAGGCTTAACATGGAGTATTAACCTCCTATACATTCCTAATTAGTTTTTAATGAATTTTAGTTTTCTTGTTAGAAAAAGAGCTAGCTAGCTAACTACCACAAATTTAATCTCCATTACTGGAGCATAAGACAACCACCCCTGGGGATGCATGTCCTTGAGATTTCCATGTTAAACAAGCAGCTTTGTAAGAGTCAAGGAAACTTAACAGATGTGTCTCAGCTTACTTCTCAGCTTTGATGGTGTTATGAGCCCTGAACTATTTATAACTGGTGACACAATACACTGTTTAAGCTTTAAGAGATTTTTATAACATGATGAAAGACTGCAAAAATTTAAAAGACCAAATTGCTATCCACCTGAAAGCCTAATACACTGGAGGAGGAAGAGAGGAGGTGAATTAGTGCATGTTCTAGTGCATGCTTTAGTTCAACAATGGCAACAGTCGTGTTATTATACGTGACATACAAATACAGAAAATACAATTTCCTTTTTTTGGCATGATAACCGTGATTTTTCCTTGAATGGAAAATTCAGGGGAAATTTAGGTGGATAAATTTTAAGAAATTATGTATGAGTTAGATATGTATTAAAAGAATATTTATTTTTTGTGCATAGTACAAATAAACTTATTGCAAGTAACTATTTTGCAAGGGTGCTACTGGAGTACAGTTTACAAAATTTTTTTTTCTGTTTTGGCAGTGCTTTAAATAAATGTGAATAAAATTTGTGAACTAGTACACTAGGATAAGTAAAACAAAAAGAGCAGCATCTCATTATGAAGTACAGCATTAATTCAGTAACGAATTACAGCACCATCCTATGTGTCAGTACAGAGGATGCTGCTGAAACAGCACTCAGTGCTGGCATCAAGTCACAGAAGCGCAAACTCTCGAAGTCCTTTGCCTCTGTTAGGAGGCTGCTACAAGGATGATATTCTTCATGCTGGTTCTTAAATTTCAAGACTTTAATTACTTGCTGAATTACCAAAGCTCTATTGTTCTGCATTCAGCATATACTGCAGGAGCTATTTATCAGTCCCTGATGTCCTGGGGGATGAGGGAGAAGGTGTGGCTCCCTGCCGTTGGTGTAGGAAGACTGCAGTGAAGGGCTCAGTTTCTCACACACTGGTCTTCTCTGACATTGTTCTGCCAAGTACACAGGCATTCTTGGCTTTGAATGTATGGTCTGTTAGAATGGGAAGACATCTAAAGAGCTATAGTTAAGTGAACATCTATGTTAAAAAGGTAGGCTGCAACTGCACATGTTTGACAGTTTTCTAAGTGCAAGTAAACATTTCCTTATAATAACACAAATTGGATTTGACTCATTTCTTTCTGTCAATAAACAGTAGCAAAAAAGAAATTGTAGTGACCCAGACAGTGAAAACACACATGTAAGAATACACATTTTGAAAACATTTTAAATGCAGAAGTGTTGTGTGAAATACAACTCACATTAAATTAAACAATTGTTTCTGAATTCTGAAATCCTTTCCATAGCTGTTTTTGTTTTTTTTTTTTTTTTTAATGTATATTTTCAGTCAGAGAAACACTCTAAAGATGCAACGCTAATCATTCATGATGGGGAATAGCCACTATGCTAGGCAAAACCAGATAGCTGTGTGTTTTAATAGCTGAATTTCCAGACCAAAAGCGTAGATTATTCTCTGCAGATCAAGACTGACATGAAGCTCTACAAATGCCATAGATTTTACTGGTAAAAAAGCTGGCACAAGAATCTCTGCATCACCACTGAATTTCATTCATTATTCTGTTACTTACAAATAGCAGTAATATATACAGGGTTCTCACTTATTCATTAATTACACTGCACATTGCATATTGTGTGTTGAGACACATCACTGTACAGCAGTTGATGGGAAACAGAACAACTGAAAATGAAAGGCTACCCAAATCCATGAAATGCCAGTGGCAACTTAATCACTGAGCTTGACACACAAAGTACAGACACCATATGAAGATGTGGTTTAGGTGGGTTCACAACTTTATGAACTTAATTCATCTAAGGGTTAGCAAGCAATAACTTGAACAGTGCAAATCATCAAACCTCTCCATTAGAGGCTGTCATCAGCCCATGACATATCCACGACTGTCCTCATCCAGCACAAAGCTGTTTTGCTCTCACTTTGTGTCATGGTTCAAGGGAAAAAGAGTACCCTCTTCATTACATGGAAAAGCAACAGCTATTTGAAAGTGCTCCTTTTCCCTAAATCCAGCATGAGGTGATCAAGGCGTAACAAGTGAGCCAATGCACTAGACAGCTGCTATTACATCGAATTATCCATTCACCCACCTGCCTCCCACCAACCCCTCAGCTTTCCAGATGGGTAAAAAAGCCATATCCATCTACTTCCTGGTTGAGAGAAATACCACTTTTTCTTCATTCAGTTCTGAAGACTAATGCAGTACCTGGACTATCAGAAGGGCTTACATGCTCTTCTTTTTGCTATGTAGATCGTTACTGCTCTCTCTCTCGCACCTCTAACCTTGTCTCCCACTGCCTCTTTCTTCAGTCGAAGAAAACACTTCTGATGTAGAAATTTTCACTCCAGTCATTAATACTTCTTCCAGCGTTTTCTTAAAATACTCAGTTTCCTGCCTCAGAATATTCATGCTTTCTGTTAACAAGAGAAGATGCAGACCTGCCTAGGATAAAGGTGGAAGCCAATGAACTTTTCCAAGCTTTCCATTACTAAGCCTTTCCTCACATCTCAGTTCTGTGCTAATAGGGACAGACAGTATTTCTGATCGCAGCAGCGGTATCTGAGGCAAAATATAAACCTCTCCAAAGACCCTATTTACTTTTGCAACAGGGAAATATAAACACCAGGGCTAGTTTTAAGAATACAAAAATACAGTTGACTGAACTGCTAATAGCTATTTTTTGGCAGGAAGAATGGGAATTGCAAAAATGCTTTTCTGCAGCTATGCAGGTAGATGGCTACCCTTGTTCCTGTTGCTGAGCGCTCTCAGGGAATTCCTCCTGGAACTGACTGCTAGTTTGATCAAGTGGATGAAAATCTTGCATATCTGCAACCACATCATTATACTGAGACAAACCAAGTTGATCCACCACTGAACTCGGTTCAATGTTATACCATTATATTTACTCATGACCCTTTAATGTATGCACTTTATTACATTTCATAAGTCTTAACAGAAATGTTGAGTCATTCTTAAACATGCTACTTCTGTAAACCACACAGAATCTTCTTCAAAGGACTGTGTTAACTTCTTGCAATCATTATATTACAATGAATTATGACACTTCTGTGGTACAACTTTTTTTCCTTGACTGTCACAGCTGAACTGGCTAAATAGACATTCTTTCAAACTTCATAATGTGTTCATTTTAAAGACTAATCCAGCACTAGTTACTCAAGAATGTGAGTACAGCAGCACCAATAAAAATGTGAAACTGAAAATTTTTACAAAATGGCAGCAAAAACCTCAAGTGCTCAAACTGCCATTTCAGCTTTTGGCAAGTCTTTTAAGTTACTGTTGATCTTTCAGATTTTACAGGCCTTTGAAAATATGACAAAATCTTTAGCATTTAGACTATTTAAACTGTCTTCTATTGAATACCTTTATCACTGACAAACTTGAGGAAACTGTCCAATAAATGTTATATGAAAAGAAGAGAAGCAAAAGGAGCAGGTCATTGCCAAGTGAATAGTCATTCCTTTTGAATATAAGAAGACAATTTCCTACAGGACAGTAAGGCTGAGGGTACTGCCACAGTCAGTAGGTGTTGACTGTCCATCAAAGCTCATTTTCAAGGACAGAATAAATTAAATGCTGTACTGGAGTTTATTGATCCAACTTTGATCTGTGCCTTGCTTTGAGGGGGAAGGGGGAGAGAGAGATGGTGTGCAATGGATGACTTTCACAGGTGCGTTTTGACCTAAGTAATTCTTTAAGTTTCTGAAAGACTGCAGAGAGTAAGATAAAAGGAATGAGGAAGGAAAAGCAGGCTATGAAAGGAGGAGTTAGTTTGGGTAACAAGCTTTTCCATCAGAATGAATAGCTAGTTGGTAGGTGATAAGTATGTTCAAGGGGAAAGAATAAAGAGAAAATAGCTTGACAACATCAGTGATCTCAAAGGTGTACCTAACAGTTGTCTCAGTGTCTGCTTCTGTTACTGGAGTCTCAGTTTCAACCTTGCTCCTCCCTCTAAATTTCTTTCTCTCGTGAGTTCTCAGTGTCTTCAGGGAATTTTTCTCTCATTGAGATGATTACTGTTGTTTGCAGTCTTCTCTCAACAGTTTCAGGATGACATGAACTATTTAATAGCTTGAGTGTTATTCAAATGAGTTCCTGACATGACACTCAAGTCCTCACATGATTATCTAGGTTAAGGTTAGTGATTCAACTCTAAAATCAGAAATACGGAGTCTGTTCTTCAGACTGCTTGAGGACGTGATTTTACCTTTCTCCAAGTCAGTTTTTTTTCTGTCTAGTATGTGATACCTTGACTTTCCTCAGTTGTTATTTTTCTCATTTTGATCTCTACAATCCTGTGCTGAGTATAGCTGCACGTTTGTGAAAAAGCCTTTGGTGAAGCTGACTTATTCAAAGGTGGCATGTCCCTTTTTCCTTTGCTCTCTCACAGCTACATGTAAAATTTCTGAGCCACAGAGAAGAAAGGATACTAAACACATGTATACTGTTAAGCTACTACGCAATGTATTATTGCTGGTAAAGCTTACAAATAGTTTTTTTGTTACCTAGGTATTTAACGTTCAAATTTACTTGAAATCTTGTCATCTGAGAAAAGGCTCTAACTATTTGTGGAGTGTGATAATTAATGGCCACTGGAATAAATTGCTGGCTCCAGTAATCTATGGTCACTGGAATCTGAACCATACGCAGTAAGTCACAAGACAAGTGTATATGTTGCATTCAGCATTTTTATTCCACAGAAAAGAATAGAAATGGATCTGTAAAGTGAACAAAAATTGGTTTACCCTGTAATAATGCAAAAATACAGCATATGAAGTTCATGAGTTGCTTTATATATATATTTTAAATAATCTTCAGATGATCTCTTGAATATTTATTTAGTCTCGCGTAAAGTTATTACCTGTAGTATTCTCAGAAAGAACAAGTGCCTGAGTCAGAGAAAAGAATGCTCCACATAATTCACTGCTTCAATTAATTTCTTTTTTCAGTCAGTGGGCTCCACACACTGAGATACATTCATATCAGCCTAAAAAGCTTTCTTCCCTTTGAAAAAATATGTTTGCATAAATTATTTATACACCACTGACATTACACCATAACTGATTTTCCTCTTGTTCAGCTGTATAACAATGTATATTTTAAGGATTACAGGCAATCAAAGTTTGGGGTCCAATTCATCCCCATATTTATGGAATTTTCATATCTTCAGTGAAAAGCTAGTTTTACATCAAGTTGAGCTATTAAGTCAAACTGTCAGGATGACTTTTCAAAGGAAGGAAAAAGAAAGAATAGCTTTAAAGCAAGTAATTTCTATGTCATGAGTTCTCATTAACTAAAGCTTTTTCTACCAAGTGTACTGTACAGTACTGCAGTGTAGAACACTGCAGCTATTAAAACTTACCTTAATTGATGAATTTCAAGATAATTTAAAGCTAAAGCTATATGGGCTGAATGGGATTGTCACCTAGGCAGTTCCTTTAAAATTATTTCTTGAACTAATGCTCAGTCAGGCAAGAACTGTCTTCTTCAAAATTTTTAATTCAGAAGAAACTCAATTATTTATTACTTTTGCACCAAACTGTACTTATTTAATTATTTTTAATTCAAATATTTGCCTATTTCAGAATAACAATTTCAATCTTATGGATCAAATCCTGCATTCTTCTTTCAAAACTTTCCATGAAGGAAATAGGCGGTATTTGATTTAGCTGGCAATTCATCTCTATCTGAAAAGATCTGACTTGGAGGTATCAAAGGAGGTATTCTTTTTGCCTAATCCAATGGTCTAAATTCCCTAGGCAGTCAGAGGAGAAGCCCAGAAAATTTACAATTGTAGGTTTAATATTCAAGTACTATTCTGTTATCTCCAGAGATAAGCCCAGCCCACTAAAGTCAGGGGCCAGCTTACTCAAGTGTGAGTACAGTTAACAGTATGTTTTCCATCCTCAAACATGTTTGATCCTAGCCTGACCTACGGAGCTGGATGCTCTGAGTTCTGGCCTACAGCTGTAGACCAAACAGGCATCTTCTATTATTCTTAAGTACCTAAATACAAGTCCATGGAAATCCTGCATTAGGAGTCACTCTCTCCTTCTTTCCTGTTGAAACTAAAGCAATATGCAACCTAAAATACAAGAAACATAGGACCAGACACAGTATGCCACAAGCTGGCTTGCATCTAATTATAGTGGTAAAAGTAATCACCAAGTGAACACATAATGTTCTTATCTTCAATTCTTCTAAAGGTTATATGTTTCACAATATGAAATACAAAACAAAAACAGACCTGGGAAAAGTGTTTTCTCAGAATAGGGATGTATCAATCCCATCTAGGTATATATGTGATTCACAGCCCTGAAAACTGGGCAAAGGACAATATCTTGGATTTTGAAGTTGTCAGTAGTATTTAGGTAGATTTCATGACACCTAATCTCAATACAATCAGAAGGATGGGACTGTAACTCAAGATCATATATTCATAATAATATCCCAGATTTTTTTTGTTAAAAAATACCAAAGCAAATGTTCTATCTTCTGTGTTACGGGCAATGAAAAAATGTACGCATGCTGCCCAAAGGGAACCTAATGGAAGAATGGAGATAAGGGTAATAGAAAGGATTAGAGAGTAATATCATATTATTAGTTGATTAGAAAGTCAGAAGAACAGGGGAACAGATTTAGATTTCAGGTCGCAGAGAAGGAAATTAGTAAGGGGAGTAATTGCTGACCTTCATTCATAAGTAATGTCCCTTTTTCTGAGGAAGAAAACTCCAGACATGCTGCAGTACTTGTAATAAGAAGCATGTTAATGCCATTATTTTCTGCACCTGATGGTCAGCATGTACCAATAAAGCATGAACGACCAAGCGAGACTACTATTGAGGATCTAATTTAATACATATATGGTTGTGAATCATTGAGTTTATGATCAATCTCACAAGTAGGATAAAATTTAGAAAAAATATTTTGGTAAGTGGAACAGAAAATTAATTTAGTCTATCACTGCAAGAAGGATTAATGTTCATTATGTGTAATAGGGAAAAAAATAGAGAAAAATGCAAATCTAATGACATAATAATACTACAGGCAACTCTGTAAATGGGTAATTTTGTATTTGAACCAGTTAAAAACATAATACATGTAGTGATGGACTTGGCAGTCTTAGGGTAACAGTTGGATTCGATCTTAAAGGTCTTTTCCAACCTAGCTGATTCTATGATACAGTCAACCCTCAATTAGGAATCTGGTTAATGTTGCAGGTTAAGACCTGTTTTTTTCCACGTGATTTAAAGAAGGAACTTATCTAGTTGACATGATCTAGCTTATGTTGACACAAATACTTATTCATTACTTCCTTTATTCACTCTGAAACCATGGCAACAAAAGTAAGTCTTGAGCCTGACTGTCTAATTCAGTAGGAGTAAGAAAAACTGTGCTTGATACTTCTTGGGTTTAATGCCGTCAGTAGCAATTACATCTCTTTGACTGGAAAGAGGCTATTCATAATAAAGAAAGGTGCCACAAGACTGTGGAGGAGGGGGCGCTGCTATGCAAAGCTCTGAGGCTGCTTGGGACTTCTAGAAAGCATCTACAATAATTACCTAAGAAGAAACATTACTAATTAAAAAAGCACATACCTGTGATTATCTACACTGCCATACTGACAGCACCAACACTGTTACTGTTTCAGTTCAGCCCAGATAATGGTCTGCCTTGTGTCAGCAGACATTCTTATTGCATAGTGTAGTTCATGCTTTGCAGAGTAAGAGATTTACCTATATGAATATGAGCACTGCCATGCCAGTCAGCCTTCGGGTCAGAGAAGAGCTCCTGCCCTACTTGGTGGTACCGATACAGCCCTAAAAAGGAGCTTGCCCTCACAGATCATGAAACAAGAGCTCCAAGAAATGCTGAAAAGATGAACAAGTAGGAAGCACAATTCATGGCAAATATAGTGTCCCCTACATCTAGTATTACGACTTTGGCAACTTTGGTCTTGAGATACAGCAAAGCCTGGGTAAACTACCTAATGCTTCAGTAGTTATCTTTAAGTTGCGCAAAGTGCTGAATTCATCTATATGCAATATAAAAGGCATCACCCTCTGACATGCTATAAAAAGATATCAAACGAAACACAGAGAGCCACAAAGATCTAATGAAAAATATTAGCCCATGTTTTCAGGATAATTTTGCAGAGCCATGAAGTATTCAGCATCTCTGGTCACATGATCACATGAAAGTTGAGTTGACACACACTATGGTGAACAGCAGCTTTGTTTCTTCTACTAGAAGCATCCATCTTTGTTTCTTTTACTGAGCACCCATTTAGATTGAAATTGGTGTCAAGGAGAAATTTGAAATCAAAAGATGACATTAGGATAAAAAAAAAAAAAAAACCTTTCAATGAAGAAATCTGAACAATTATGTCACTGTTTACACCTTTAGTTTTTTAGTTTCTTGAAACACTAGAAATTGGTCAATTTAAAAAGAAAATGTTTCATGAAACAAAAATTTTTAAATCATTAAGATCTAAATATGTATCTTCTATCTTTACCTATAGACTTCTTATAAATTTGGAGGGGATTTAAAAACAATGTTTTAAGCAATAAAATAGATCAAATTATTATTATTTATGTAGGTTTATCAAAATTTAAGTACTTCAATGCAATCACATAGAAATAGGCATTCTTTAGTTTTGTGTATTTGAAGATAAACTAAAAAATCTCAAGTAGCTATTGTTCTGAAGCTGCTTCTGTAAATCAATCTTATAACTTAATTTGAGGAAAAATCCAATGAAACAATGAATTTTAACATCAGAGGATCAGATGGATTTCTTTCCCTACTGCTTAAGCATTTTCAGTAGTAAACATCTGAACTTCTGCTCCATATTAATTAGCTTCTTTTGTAGCCCCCTGAGTAGCTTTGTACTGACAGTAATCTGCAAAATTTTCCTTATTCCCTTATCATTTATGTCAGACATTTATTTTTATATAAAATTGTTTTCAGGTAAAGGTTTTTTAAGATGGTTCTAGCATTATTCTCAATGTCTGTAGACTGCTAAGATACTTCTGTGTCACTGAATTTCCTTTCTTCTTTAAACTTCCTTCTGGAAAGTATTATCTACAACACTCTCCTTTAACACTCTCTCTCTTGGTACAACTAATGGGAGCCATCAATAATGTAGCTGTGATATGACAAATTAAGTCATAACTGAAGAACTCTCAATAAGACAGCAACCTGCTCTTCTCTTATTATGATGTCACTTGGCCTGTTAGTCCCATTTTAATAGGTATGCTTTTGCATTCTTGAATAAGAAGAGATGTCTTTTTTATTATTAATATGTTTTATTAAGCAATAACAATGTACTGAGCACTTTACAAGGCTAAAAATAAAGTTCTCACTAAATTTTGCATCTAGAGAATTTGGTAGATCCTAGCTGAAAAAAAAACCCCAACAACTCAGAAAACTAATTTCAGAAAACAGGGAAGTGAGAACATGTAGAATAACAAATTATTTTTTGTAGATGTCCAAAGAACATTCAAACAGCAATGACCCCACATAGACACTATAGAAGTCTAGATATTTCATTCACCATCAAAACACATGAGTAAGACTCAGCATCCCTTGGTCCTTGCCCTGTATCACTAAAGATAACATTCATATCACCTACTATTAAATGGTTACTCTATAGATAGCTCCATCTCAACTTCACAGCTTAGTCTTTTACAATCAAGAAAGAAACAGGGCATTCTAAAGTGCAACTCAACTGCTTTACATGCCTGTTTTGGAAGATTGGCACTTCAGAATTAAAGGTTGGACTAAATGACCTTTCAAAGTCCCTTCTAATCTGGGCTGTTCTATAGTTCTATAAAATTATTCTTCTTCTGTAACACATTGACAGTAAAAGGGGCCCAAAAGATCAAGTCAGATCTTTGAACTTAAAGCATTCTGTATACCTAAGTACTGTCTGAGAGACAAATTCTTTCACTTACTTTCTTTTGTACGTTCCTTCTAATATTTTTAAGTAGCACTTCCATAGAAAGCCCAGAGTAATATGTCAAAAAAAACCCCAATACCTTAATTTTTGGAAAATTTTGATGATAAGCCATTGCTGTTCTCATGAAAGCCATTATTTGCTACAAATATAGTTCCTTTAGTTTCAAGAGGTTTCTGAGAAGGAGGGCTGCGGAATTTTATTTGATATCTTTTTTTTGTTTGGGGTTTTTTTTAAGCCTTGGAAATCTATTTCCATCTTTGATACATTTACGTATTTCCTGTGCTTACATGAGGATGGATATGGCATACAACCTAAAATCAACCACACAGCTGCTTGATCATTCCTTCCCCCACCCTGCTGCAGAGGGATGGGGTATAGATTCAGAAAAGCAAAAGTGAGAAGACTTATTTGTCAAGACACTTTAATAGATGAAGTAAAAAGGGAAAGAAAAAAAAAATAAAAGAAAACAAAGTAAGTGATGCAAAGGCAAGCACTCACTACCTCCCACAAATAGACTGATGTTCAGCCTCTGAGCAATGGCTGCCTCCATAAATGTAGGAAACAAGAAAGCCTTGATGCTGCGCAAGCACTGCTCAGGAACAGCCAAAGCACTGGTGTGTCACCAATACTGTTTCAGTCAGAAATCCAAAGCACAGCAGCGTAAGGGCTACTATGAAGAAAATTAACTCCATTCCAGCCAGACCGAGTACAATACCCAGTTATAATCATTAGCAATGAGATGATTACTGACCTACCTAGCCATGCTTGTAATTTGTTCCCAGCAAAAACATGTGTTTGCATGAACTTAAGTTTAAGAATATCAATAATTTAAAGGGAAAAAAAAATTGTTATAATTATCCTAATACCAGCCATTACAAAGCAGAATACTGATTACCCTTACAGAAATCTAAACACATCAAGATACAGAAATGCATCTGAAAGATTGAAATATTTTTAATCCTGAGGCATAGTATTATGCAGAAACTACAAGACAGTATTTAAGACAATTTCTTACTTGATTTTCAGATTAAATTGTATGTATTTAAAAAAAATTGCTTTTCATAATCTTCATATTATTCAAAAGTTTTTCATTAATTTGAAAGGCATATCGATTTACACTAGTATGAAATATATAACAGGAATATCGACTAACACTGTTACGAAATATTTCTCTTCTTTGCATGTGTGGAGAAAGAAAGAAGCATTTTACAAATGAGACAGCTTAAAGATTTTGCAGCTCATACCTAGCTTGATCTTTGCCTGAAGTTTTTTGCAGAGAAAAGAACAATGATGCTATGTAAATACTCAGAGCTCTTGGTGGTCTGTTACACCATTTTCTTTGAAATGAGTCAGAGAGCCTGCCACATAACATGACCATCCAAAAGCAACAGAATTTTATTGGTATGATGTAACTTCTTCCCATTTGAGTTCTGTAAGTAGTTATATTTTCCACAGAAAAAATCAGTAACAGCAAAGATAACAGAATAATAGAATCACAGAATGGTTGGGTTGAAATGGACCTTTAAATGTCAGCAAGTTCAACCCCATCTCCAGTAAGTGGGTACATCTTTAACTTGATCAGGTTGCTCAGAGCCCTGTCCAACCTGAGCTTGAAAGTTTTCAGGGAACATGCAGGCTTAAAATATAAATAATGAAGCTACAAATACATATACATCATAATTAAATATGATGTACTATAGATTTGTTCTGTCATTAATGTTGCTTATTCATAGTATCCAAACTGCTGAGAATTCAAACCATAGGTCTTAATTTCTAAATACTACCAAGTCAGATTTTTTTTCCTTAACAGCCACAACCAGCCATGTAACACTTATTTGTGAGGCATTACTGACACATTTATTGTACCTCATGGATTCTTGAAGCCCTATGTGCTTGTCATGTTGGCCTGACAATGCTGTCACACTGCTACAAAATGACACTAAAAAGCTAAATCAAATAAACCTAACTCTGGCTATTCAGGTGTGCCTCTCAAACAGACAAAAGCAATCTTATCCATTAAATTGTATTGATAAAACACAGTAAGACATTTTGCTTTTAACTCTTACTTCAAATGACTGTATTACCGGTGAAATAAAAGACCCACAGTGGCTCATATTTTGCCAGTGGATTCAATGTTTCAAAATTGGGCATGCCTTTTCTGTGCCTGCAGGTCACAAAGATGTGGACAGCTGATCTGCAATTGACCTGGTTTTGGACCAATGTACAGGCTTTGATACAGAATCCAATTTACTTTCCTTAGCCTATTCTGAGGTATAAAACAATTTTTTCAGGCTTAAAATTTCTTCTCAAGGTTACAGTGTCATGCTTGAGTGACAATGGATGGGGAATACCTGAATTGGTCTATCTTAAAAACTCCTTCAATGATGAAGAACAGACTTTGTCACAACAAGGTGACTTTTCTAATCTTCATTTTAAAGAAAATAAAAGCATCAGGAATTAATTTTTTCTTTCCTAGTTTAAACTATCTGGGCTCTGATGCCTTCATCAAAATAATTTTTACGTCCATCCATTGTATCTTCAATAAATTAAACCTGCATGTACTGAAATGAATTATTAGCAGTCTAGAAAAAGAGCTTTGTTAGGAAGTTAGACAGATAAAGCTGTCAGCTTGGTCAACAAGACCAAATAGAATGTGTCTCCTATCGTCTATAACAGAAGCAAACTGAAAGTAAAATGAAAGAGAAATCTTTCTATGCATCATTTGTTTAATTGGGGTTATTATACAAACATGAGTGAAATTAGCCAAGCAATGACAGATCTTCACTGTGCGACATATGTCTTCACAGTGTATTTATACTAAAAGAAAACAAACAAAAAAAAGGTACAGTGCAGCTGTTAATAGTAAGGCAAAAGATCATAGAATCCTAGAATGGTTAGGGTTGGAAAGGACATTAAGACGAAGTTCCAAACCCTGCCATGGGCAGGGATGCCTCACTCTAGACTGTGTCACCCAAGGCTGTGTCCAACCTGGCTTTGAACACTGCCAGTGTTGAAGCATTCACAACACCCTTGGGCAACCCACTCCACTGCCTCACCACCCTCACAGTAAAGAACTTCTTCCTTAGATCTAACCTGAACTTCCCATCTTGGATTAAACCCACTACCCCTTGTCCTATCGCTACAGTCCCTGAGGGAGAGTCCCTCTCGAGCATCCTTGTAGGTCCTCTGCAGATATTGGAAGGCTGCTATGAGATAAATATGAGCAATTAAAGTAAGCCTTTGTTTTTCCATGTTGAAAACTTTGGTTAGAGTAAAGCCAATAATTTTCTACTTTTTAAATGGAGACTATTTCACTGTGCACAGCTGTACCTCTTAGTCTTGAAATAGACCTTCTGTTATCTCATAGGATGTGAAAAGAGCATTAATTCTTACTATTTCCAGCTTGACCAAAAGTGTAATGGACTATACTGTTTTCATGGGTTACACTGACACAAGCGTCAGCATTTTCACTCCTGTTTCAGTAGTCATATCTCAGTTAAAACTACTACATCAATGTAAAAAGGCTTTCCAATTTTCAGGACTTTGGCTGACAGGTCTGCTGGGATACCACTGAACACTAACCTCTAAACTCCACACCACCAGCCAACGGTGATGAACAGATGTAAGGGTGCACAACACAATGAAAGAAAAAGAGCCCTAGGGGTAAAGCTGTAGCCATGTGGTGCTGCAGGTAAGCTGGTAGGTAAGGAGCCTTCAGTAGTTTTATCATGTAAATCCTTCTGAGTTTGCTAAACTACTTTTAATTCACTACAGTTTTATCACCAGGCCAGCACTAAAAGGACACAAAAATGTATTAAGGCATCTAACACGTCTGCTCCAATTCCTGTCTTCCTGAATTGTTATTTTTTCAGCTTTCAAATTTTAATTGGACCTCTAAATTTCTGAATATTTAACAATATCAATTATTGAATATTAGGGCAGGGGAAACGGGCATAATGGTGTCAGATATATATATATTTAGGTATGCATATATAGATACATAGAGATGGAGTGTATTATCTAGGACAATTAAGAAACTTCTATTTTAACTGCGGCTAACAGGTCTAAACATCAATATTCCATAAAGATGCATTGCTACAACACTGCTTCAGTGGACCCTCCCAGGACTACCCCCTGCTATTCAAAATACCTCTTGATACCATATGTTTGTATAGAGAGGCCACAGAACCCTAAACCAGTCAGGGAGCTGTATAATCTGATACATTCAAAAGGTGCAGCAGCTATGGCCATCAGAATTTCAGTATTATGAGTTTCCAGAACAATCTGTTCAGAGATTACAATGGTTCAGGAAAAAAGCTTCAAATCACATTAATACAAAGGTAGAAATACTAACTGGTACTGTCACAATCCAGCAATAAATACTGGAGTACAAATACCTGGAAATAGGATGGAGAAAGTAAAGGAATCCAGGGCAGTAGAAAGATGAACACTACACTTTGAAGCACTGCAATAAATTTATCATTACCGTCTTCAACCTCAGACTATATTATTTTGGATGTTTTTTGTTATGTCTCTGTTACTAGGGAGTTTACCCAATTTGAACCTCTGACATTCTCATCTCTGAAAACTGATGGAGAATTTTTGCATCCATTAACCTTAATATGCTTTTATCAGTCTCAGAATTAAAACAAATATACAAAAAGGCAGCTACATCCTGACGGGTGGGAGGTTCATCTGCAAATAACAAAGCTGCTGCAACAAGAACAAAAGGTGACAGTAAAAAACAGTTGATGAAATAGCTAGTGAAAGCAGACATGAGTAGGAAGGACTGAGACCGGAATAAAATAATCAGTTATCAATGGCCAAGTGCATTTGATATGTAAAAAGAAGAAAAAGAAGAGGGATCTTCCTTCCCCACCCTTCTCCCTCATCCCCCCATATACAGAGCATACTTTCATATCTGAATTACTGATTTCATTTTAGGGAGAAAAAATTATTGCAAAAAAAAAATCACATGAGAAAAAAACTATAGAACATCTATTTTTCACATAAAGGGCAGCTGCTTTTTACAGGATAGTCTTCAAAAGGTAAAGATCCACAATGGGGAATAGACTATTTTTAAAACTGTAAGCAAAGCTGTAAGAAAAAATCTGGTTATTTCTTGCTTCATGTGGTATGCTGAGACATGAAATTCTGAGTAATATTTTTGCCGTGTGTTTTGCAGCCATGGTTACAGATGATAGTTGGAGCCCAAAGTAAAAGAATTCTGTTGAGTTAAGAATCACAGCAGGTAAACTGTCATTAATAATTAATTTCTAAAAGGTTTTAAAAATAATTAAAATTAAAATTGACATTGACATTGCAAACACACAACAGACCAATAAAACACTTACAGACCCTCTATGGGTCTATTAAACGACTTGATAAGTCTTCATTAGGTGCCTCCATACTGTGAAGTTAGCCTTTACACTTCTGCAGTGGAGATTTAATGCTGCTACCACTCATACTACATGGATTCTTGTTTGTTTGCTCATTCTGACCTAGGACAAATATTTCCTTTAGGGAAGTCTGAGTGACAACAGTCCATGCCAGAATCCTGACTTACATAATATATATGGATACAAGCTAAAATGTCTAACTCGGTCCAAGCACCCTTCCAGTCATTGACAACTAATACATTTCAGTCCTACTGTGGCTGGCTTTGAAATTTCGTTTTATTGTTGTACCTCTCTGTCAGCTGAGTAAGATAGAGATGAAGAATGAACATGATGGGAAGGAAAGGGGCAGTAAAGGCTGGTTTACAGTTAATAGGCCCCTGTTGTGGTTACTATCTGTGGGTATCAGGCTTATTGTAACAGATGTAAATCCTACTTTAAAAAGTAATAATCATTTACACTTCATTTTTCACTGAGGGAACATTTAGAGATTCTAATTTCATGAGCTGTTTAAGACATAAATTCTAGAAATGCACAGATGAGCCAACTGTGAGTTAAAGGAATAACTTAGATACATGAATTATCAAAACTCTCACGATGTGTGATACATCAAAATGAATGTAAGATGCCTTATTCTCATAACCACTTCTCACTAAAAGACCAATTATCACACCCCAAACTCCTTTAAGATCTTGGTTCTGATCTTCATTTTCCTAAATCTTGGACTGAAATTGTGAAAAGTACACTATAAAAAGTATATTTTGTGTGCTTTGAGATTTTAGTATTTCATTACCAGTTTTGTCACTCAGAGAAGTGTGCTTTCCTCCCTTTATACTGTATCCACCTGGCCATGTATGTTTGAGCCAAAGAAAGACTTCTAAGAAATAACCTCAAAAAATAATTTCATAAATGTTCTCTTTGGCAGAATTGCATTACAGGGCCTCCATTAAAATTATAAACCGATTCCAAGACTCCTGATTATTTTTTTCTTATAAATAATGTAAATATCTTTACAGTTTTACAGTGGACTCACACTATTATTTTTAAACTTAAAAATAATTTGGAGGCAAAAATACTAAAAGCCACTTAATGGCTTTAATCATTCACTACAAGTACATTTACTTACTCTGTGTTCGTAAGAAATCTTTATTCACATCAAAAAAGAAAGATGACATGCCTCAAAGTTTGAGGCTTTGAGGTTTCTAAGGTCCAAGAAGAAGCAGTATCACATATAGCTGAATCAAAAGACAACATGCACAGGTTTTCTACCACACCCTTCCAATCAATGGAAGTTACTCGCACATTGCCAATAAAGGCTCTCTGAAGGAGTGCTATAATTTTAACTGGACCCTAAAATATGAAATTCTAATCCTCACACCACAGTACAGGGTAAAATAATGACAGTTGACTTCAGAGAACCCTTTTAGTCTTTTATGTATTTCATCATTTAGGATTATCCAATTAAGCTCTCCAGTAGATGAAATAAATCTTTATGTTGACCCTATCTTGAGACACACAGATAGATCTAATGAAAGGCTCGCATGTCTAAAACTGCAAAATCAATCAAACGCTGAAACTGTGAAGTGGGTTTGAGCTTCTAGAGCTACCTGCCAAGCATCGCCACAAGACATAGGGGAGACCTAACAGCTTCAGAAGACTTTATCTGAAAAAAAACCCACATTGTGGGGAAGACTATTCTCCACCAGCCAGTAAAAAATGTTAACTGCAAGTGTTTCTGATCTCCTGGCTGTTCTCCTCTTCACTCAGGTGCCTGACCTAGTAACGAAGACAGGTACCTCTCTCCACTCAGGAGTCAATCCGTTCCATTGACTTTCCACCAAGTGATCCTACTGTTTTGGGCATAGGAGAGCATTCTTTTGTTTTCTTTTTCTGTTAAAGCTGAAGAAACATGGTGAAAGGAATATGAGATTTGTGGAAACAGAAAGGGAGACAAGGGAACAAAGTCTGTAACCTCGTGCAGTATCACAAAATCTGTCATATATGTGCCATTGCTCTGAAAGAAACTAGAAGAGTGCATGAAGTTACTACAAAGAACAAAAGACAATCTAAGCACATATTTCTATGTAACTGTCTGAGCATATATTCCTATGTAACTGGCACATGTCTCTGCCTGCTCTTGACTTTGATTAGAACAATTTCAATTATCAGTGTGTAAATGGAAAAAAAGTAGGATTTCCTAAAGGAATACTCCCTAGTCACCAAAAGCAGCAGAAGTAAAATGATCTGTGGATATATTCAGATACATCCTGAACCATGAAGCCCTGAAGTCTTTGTCCTGTCCTCCTTCCAGTAATGCCACAGCTACTCTGAAGGCAGCCTTGTTTCCCAATGTGGAGGAAAACCTGTAGCACACAAAGTTCCATGCTGCAATGACCAATGCTCCTCTGGGATGTGTCTTCAGTCCGACCTGAAGCTCTTCTTGGCCTTGGAGCCCTTTAATCACTAATTTTTATTCTTTTGTTCCAGCATGGGTATAGCTAATTCTGCTATGTCTCCAAATCTACTTGCAATAGGAAACCTGCTGAAGATGAATCTTAAGAGGGGTCCCATCCTGTTGGGAGGCCAAGAAGCAGCAGCAATTTTCTGCCCATCCTATGGACCCCAATGAAATTTGAGTAGGATGAGAATGCCTGATGATGATGTTTGGCCAGGAAGCAGAGCACATCTGCAGACCAACTGCTGGGGAATTTTAATACCAACCAGAAAGACAGATAATGAGTTTTAAGCACTTCCCAGGTCAGGCAGATGCTGGAAAAGGTATGTCTGGACTGCCTAGATACAGCCTTAAACCTAGAGTAACTGGCTCATAACATGAAAGCTAATTCTCTGTGATGTCTCAGTGTGCCATTTATTCTATGTCACCAGGGAACTCAGAAGTGCTAGCGCTTGTCTACCTGATATGAATTTTCCTTTGATAGTTACCAGATTGCCTATTAGTTAAAGCAGTATAAATGTAGTACACACAGTTTATATACCACCTGCATAGTCACAGTTCTGCCATGAACTGGGAAATGATAAAACTTTTACAAACATTGATTTTATGGCAGACTGCCTCTGGGGAAAATCACATCTTTTGTTAAAGCAATAGCCTTCTGCCAAATGGAAATCATGTTGCTGAAAATCCCCTTCTGCATTGTCCATTTAATCTCAGTTTGTATTTTTTTTATTTTTTATTTTACCTTTCATGCTCATGTTGTGAGCATCAAAAGATAATGCTGGCAGATAGGTGGCAATGAGGTATATAGAAAACAAGAAACAGAAAACACATTTTTTTCCTATTTGATGTGCTTCCCTATATGGGGCCCAACGTAAACAATCAGTCATATAAAAAAAAATAATCAAGTTATGATTATCTAATGCAAGCTACTGCAATGTTTGGTTTTATTATCTGATAGGATTTTGATTTATAAACTACTCTTTTGAGGATATGTATGAAAAAAAGGCAAAATTATCTGATAGTGTCTTTATGCAACGCTGATCAGTAGCTCTAAAATTACAATCAACGACTAATGTGTAGAATAAAAACTTATCTGTCTGTACCTTTTAGTGCAACTGTATGAGAAAAAGCATAAAAAAAGGTGGATGCAAGTTTTCCTAATGCTAAATTCCTTTCCTTATGTTCAATTGCAAAAGTACCTTCTGTTGCTTCTTCTCCTGAAGACAGAAGCCATTTACAGATAGAATACGGACAAAAGGAACTGCCAATTTTCTGTTGTATGAAATCAACTGATTGTAAAAATGTGAATATTACTGTTCTTCCATAGAAATGGCCTTGACTGAACCCCACATTGCTATGACTAAAAGCTGGGGAAAAAAGGCAGGAAAAAATGCTGCCTGGGCTAGACATGATTAGTATAGTCTGTCTTGAAGCAACGCAGTGGGAACAACCTATAGAAAGTGACCTTTTTCTTGACTCTTCCTACAATATCACCCTTAACCATTTGAGGCAGAAGTGCATCAGTGTGACTATAGAAATGAAAGAAATAGGATGAACTTTCCAACATTCTGCTTCTTTTCCCTCTTCTATATTCTAAAAGGAATATACAAATGAAAATCTACATACAAAAAAAAAAATGATATTTTATAAATGGTTCTCCAGGAGCAATTTTAATCTAACAGGTATTGCACTGTTATTGGTATGCAATATTGTAATTCAGTGTGACCAATGGAAATAGTATTTAGTACTAAAGAGCCAAGAAAGCAGAAGATCCAAACTATGTGCATCTCATTTCAGATTTAATTATTCCAATAACATCTCATTTGCTTCAAGGTATTACAATTATCTTCTCATTTAAATGGACTGGTATTTTAATATGAATGCAGTTAATGAGGCAATAAGTTGAAAATGTCCATAGCATTGGGCTTTAAACTGGAACAAACTATTTTAAAAATTGATCATCACTGAAAGTTAAATGCATTTTCATTCTGCCAAATACAGAGTATACACTCAAGTGATTTATAATAATTTTTATAAATTGCTGCGGTGTTAAGTTAAAAATTGGTAATAAATGCAGGCATTAATTAAGAGTTCTTCTTCCGCATTTGGTCATTTAGACTGTATCAGACCATGATTTAAAATATAAATGTTCATTTAATTTGAAGAAAAAGAAAGAAGAAAAGCCTGTCACAGCAAGCTTTCAGTTCTCTTCTACATTAATGAAAGAATTCTGGTCTATTTATAATTTAGATGGTAAAAAACATTCCTTCAATAATGCTGTGTACAAACATTAGCATTTTCTGACTAATATCTATTGGATTATATGCCTTCAACATATATTATTTAAAAAATTATACTCCTAAAATGATTTATAATTGATTTTGAATTACAAAGTGCTCTCTGGAAACTTCAAAATAGATTATTATTTTTCTGATTTGCAATTTAAAAATCTCCCCAAAGCCTAAGGAGATGTTCCTGCATAACTATGTTATAGCCCTGAAACACTCATATCCATAACCTAGGATAAGATGTTCCCTGAGAAAGTAAATTAATTTTTTTATGTCATCGACGATATTTTGTCATTATTAAATAACCTATTATAAGCACCTCAGCCTACACCAGTTATTTTTCTAAGGGTTACTTTGAGACATTGAAACTGATTGGTACCATTTGCTAAGCCATTTCTGCTGCCTGAAAAATCCTGAAACACTTGGTGTTTGCAAGTTGACAATCTCTGTTTGGCCATTAGAGACTGTCAACATTTTAAGTTTTTTAATCAGATGTAACATCACATATTCGACACACAGAGTTTAAGATGACTCAGGACTACAGCAAGAGTGCTTTGTTCCTTGAGCATCAGGGAACAGCCAGATGGTTTAAATATAATTTTTTTTACAAAATACGGTGAGGTTACCATTAAATGATTACATTCTTTTTCTCGTATTACACTTATATTTTAACTCTTGTCCTTTCTCCAAACATTTTCCCACCTGAAATCTGTGGGGTTTTTTCTACTGTCTTCATCACTGACATCCTTTCTCCATTCTTTATTTTCAAGCCAACAAAGTGATTACACACCACAGAATGTTTGTCGGAATAATTTTTTTTAGTTCAGTTACCTTTAAAGTGAACTTCCGCTATATTCTTTCTGACTGCAAACATCACTATCTGGTACCACTTTATTCTCTTCTAAACTTACAGAATTTGCAAGAAAACTAATCTACGAGGAGAGGAGCATTATGGCAATCACACAGATTATTTCTTATACATCTAATATGCCAATACCACAGTAAAGTTTCCAGTTGTCTTACTCACTTGTGTGCCTCTGACCCTATCAAAACCAAAAGTTATTAAACAGTATGCAATAACTTTTGTTTCTATTGGTTATTGACCAGCTCTGGTTTGCAGTTTCCTGAAGCATTTAGATATAACAGATCCCTTTCAAATTTCTTATGTATTTGCCCTACCCTGGTTTTCCCTGCTCTAACTTGACTACCATAAAACTTGCTTTTTATTTTTTTCCAAACAGCCCATCAAAATCTGTTGCACGCACTCATGCTAACCCTCTTGAATCTGTTACCAGCAACTGCAAATCCCAGTGGGACACACACACTGTTGCCTGATTAAGATGTCCCAGAATTACAGCTCTGTGTTCGGCAAATATAATGCTCTTCTTGCATATTCTACTCTACATGACTTATACCTGCTGTGCTAATCAGTCATGTTGCTCAATAGCTATTTTGAGTCCTTACTGCTTAGTTGGTAAAACTGAAAAATTGATTCAGTCAAGATGATGCACGGTAACCTTTCTAGCAGCTTACAATTGTCCAGAAATATTCCGGTTGGGGAGTAACTATCATAAAGACACAGGGTATCATCTCATCCAAATCTCCTAGAACTGAGCTGTAGCAACATATTATTTCATCACTTTGGAGGCCTTTCCCATAGTTCTCCTTAATGAACATCTGTAATTCTAAGAGATTGATTTTAACAGCAGGATAACCACTGCTAAGCTAGTAGTACCACTTCATCCCAAATGATTAAGCCAAAAGCTCCTTCTGTATTTGGGTACAGCCAGCAATAGGGGCACGCTGAATCCCACAAAACAGTACAATTCCAGAAGAATCCAGCTATTCCTTCCATCAGTGTTACTTATTTCCATGTCTTCACCTGTCCAGGAGCTCAGAGGAGAAACATCATGGGTTCAGTCACATATCTTGCAGTTTCAAATGCTCCATTCTGTATTACTCGGGTCTGTTACCCTATTTTCTCACCCAGAAACTGGTCTTCATTCTCCTGGCCACAAATGAGGCCAAAATTTAGACAGGCATCATAATATTGCTATATTATTGTTCTATTTCCACTTCTGGGGCAGGCATTATTTTTATCTGTCCTAACCCAATAGAATCAGCCTTCACTTTGTTCATTCTGATAAATAGGCTACCAAATCCTAGTATCTTGGGAAGAAAGTTTCCCTAATTTTAGTTCTTTATTCTTTCCTCTTTATAAGTATTACCATCCTTTTCTGTTTTCTGTCTCACTGTCACAGTTTATGCCATGTGCAGGGAAGATGTTACTATGCTTTCATCCCACTGAGCCTCTCCTGCATGGATGTGGATACTCTCATAAACATACCAGAATTTTTCTTTTCCTCTGTGCTTGAGAAGAACCATCTGTAGTGACAAAATAGCACAGCAGAAGTCATCAGTGTACTGAACATTTCATCTAGCTCTACGTGCAAAAGCCAAATGTCAGGTGCCAGATTTATGACAGGATATAAATATTCTGTCACTGGAAAGGTCATGCAAGATTATCATCAATGTACAAAGCAGAAAGTGACAACAGTGTCCATTTCAGTACCTTCAGTTGTCTGCAGATCTATAATTTGCTGTTCAGTTGTTTCACAACAACCATAATGATTAGCCAATATGCAGTAACATTTTCTTCTGATTCTACAGTAATGATCTTTCACAGACATCAAATCACAGCTTTACCATGAAAGAGCAATTCCCTTTGGAATGGATTCCTTTTCCTCATTGTACAGAGATAATTTCTTGTACTTTACGTATGAAGCTCAGGAGTTTTTTCCAGTCTCTCGCTTACAGGATTCATTTCCCATTGGAGTTCTCTAGAATTTGTTGTTAATTGCCATTTGGCTGTTACTTGCTGTAAGAAAGCTTTTTCCTTTTTCACCCCTTTTTTTTTTTTTTTTTTTTTTTTTTTTTTTTTTTTCTTTTTTTTTATTGGTTTTTGTACTTTTTTTTTTATTAATTGTATGTGGTTCTAGTTAATCCTTGAGGAGTCACACTGGGTCACCTTGCTGAAGCATAACTTGATGGTGTCTTACTGTCACAGTTACTGCTTGAATTTTGTCACTGTATTGTTTTCTTGTCCAGAGTATTTAATCCTTCCATGTTCTAGGACTGTGGCCATTCTCTGATCCCTCACGCTTTCCATAGAAAATTTTGGTGAAATACTTCCCTGGTTTGTCTCTTTTACACCTGAGGCTATAGTAGTTCTCACTGCAACAAGGCACTTCCATTTTTTCATGCCATTTGTCTTATCAAACTTAACTTCTACAAACATGCACTCATGACTCTCATTTGTGCATACTAGGAATTAAGCTAATGCCTAGCTAAACTAGTCTTAGTTACTTGTCTTACCAGGATTTTCATTCTTCCCTTTCTATATTTTTATATAGTAAAACTGACTTAAGATTAGATCCCTCTTTCAGAGCAGATAGTGTTTCAAATGGTGTCCCCTACACCAGTTTCCTTAAAATGCCCACTTTATGTGACAAGAACTATTTACAATATACAGATCTGTTCCTTCATACTTGCACAGGATTGTTTTAAGAATGTACACAAGTACTTCAAGCTCTCAATTCCCAATACCAGAGCAAAGACAAACTTTGGAAAAACACACACTTCCCCCTTACAGTTATCTTCTCTGCACAGCAAGATCTATGACCTCAGGCTCTCATGTCCACTAAATCTCCATTCTGGTTTCTCTCTCTGTTGTAAAATTCAAACATCTCAGTACTTCAGACATGCCAGTTCTTCAGTGCTGCAATGAATAGTGCTGCAGTAAGCACAATTGTAAGAAACAGAGCTTTCATGTGTGTACAGCAGGCACAGCCTGCTGTTTCCAACTACATCAAAACCAACTTTAATTATGCCCATAGTCCACAGTAATATATGTCCTTCATGAAAACTGTAATTTTTTCAGTTCTGCTATAGCCTTTGTTATCTTTCTCTCAGAAAAGAAAAAGAAAATAAAAAGTCAGTTACAGCTGAGAGTGCATATCAGAAACTTAGCATAAAGCACAATAGAACAGCTGTAATTGTCTCAATATCCCCAAAAGTCAATATGAAGGTTAAACTGAACACAAATTAAAGTATTTTAAGAGAGAAACATACAGCATAATCCCTATGCAATCTAAATTCTTGTACTGTAGTAACACCACAAAGAAACCATTTGGTTTCTGTTAAGATTTTCAGAGCTTGTGATTCCAAATCTCATTAAACTGATATTTTGAACATATTGTCTTCTTTTCTTCTTGCTAGTTTCACACTAGAGAAAGATAATTCACACATTTCTTTACCTTGGCATGTCTCAGAACACGGACTGAAGAATGCCAATGTTTTTGTGAATGCAGATATTTAACCCTTCCACCACTGCTCTTCATTAATGTCTGGAAGAGTGCTTTTTTTTAGCAATCAGAAATGCAAGACAAAGTTTGTCAGCAGACAGGATGATGATGCTGATGCAGCAAACTGATGTCTGTTTCTTCCCCTAACAATGTTTTCAGGCATGTAAGCCTTGTCTGGAAGCAGAGGCAAGAAGATTTAAACTAAAATTTATGATATTAACAACTATTTAAATGGTAGTTCATATGTGTCTTAAAAGCAATTTAGTGGAAACTGATCTATTTAACAAAATAATTGGTGCACACTACTCAGTGTCCACACTCCATGAATTTTGAGGCACCACTCTGGATTAGTTTTAGCATGATCCAGAAAACTGAAGGCCCAGAGTACTAAGATACACTCCTGGAGCTCATCCTCTTTTTGCTTTTATTGTATAGGAAGAGTTGGTATGCATTCTGAGCTCATTCCTTGCTGTGGATCAAGCACAGTACGTGGAGATAACTGGGAGATCCTAGTCAAAAATTTACACCTAATCTGTGCTAAAATGACCACTTAAATGCATGCTGATTTGCCTTGCTGATCAATCTAATTAAGGTGAGCTTACAGCAACATTTCCCATCTTCAGTTACACCTGTCTGTATCCCTAGTATTTCAGTTCTCTCTCTGCTGCCTCTTTTTCCCCCTCCTCCCCCCAGCTCCCCTCAGCTTGTACAGTGAAAGCCATAACCTTTTCCTACAAATCTTCCCACATTTCTATCCTTAGACTGTCAAGGCTTCAGCACTGAGATTTGCTAAATGTGTGAGTGCTTATTCAACCATTCAACTAAGAAAGACGGAAACTGGCTGCCTATGCTCGCTGTCCTCTGCTTAGTTAGTTTACTGATTCCTATAGTAGAAATGTGGCCAGAAATTGAGAATTTTCTTACCTGAAAGGGTAATTGGAACTCTGACAATAATAAGTCTTAGTAAGTATATGGCCATTTTCAGGCTGTTGATTGTCACTGGCTAAATCAGAGCCATTTTTCCTAACAGCTTCAAATTAGAGGGCAGAAATGGATTACATCATTTACTTCCTACACATCACGGGTTTGGTTTTTTTTTTTTTTCCCTTTTTTTTCCTCCTGAATGGGTACAAAGATTTTATTTTGCCTTGTGGAGTACGGGCAGTTTCCCCTCACAAAGGAAACTCAACGAAACAGTGAAGAGAACTTCTGCAGGACTCATTTAGTGCCCTAGGCAACATGGGAACAGATAAAAAGCACTACCGGGGAACTCTGGCACAAATGAACTAATGCATGAGTAGAGTATCATCAGAGCAGGAATGCATGGGTTTTTAAAGACTGGGAAAATGATACTGTCCACAGTTTCAACTATTATTTTATTTTAGACACTAACATAAAGCATTTTTATTGTCTTTGATTCTATGATATTGTAATAAGATACTTTTTCTTCTACATTACCATTCTCCCTCCTAGCCATAGCTGTCCCATCGTTGCCTCTCCCCAGCGGATTGAGCAGAAGGGGTTCAGCAGACTGAGCGTGGGAAGCACTCATTTGCTGGAGTTCTCTTCCGGACAGCTTCAGCACTCCCCCTCACTGCACTGCTCTGGTTCGTGGGGATTTTTTTCTGCTTTTCATGATAAGCCAAATTCTCCTCTCTGTGGGTGTATTGTGCTTGATCTGGAAGTATGAGTGTAGAGAAAAAAAAATCTGAAAGTGTTTTTGTACCTTAACAGGAAGGGTCCATTAAATTTTGTGAATAAAACATCATTGATGATGCAAGCACAGGTCTGGGGAGAGTACTAAATTACAGGGGCTGCTGAAGTAGCAGAAATAATGATGTACGTCTACAAAGCAGATACATCTTATCCACTGTATAAGAAAGCCTTCAATTTTAAAAGATATACTTTATTGCCTAAATGTACAAAAATGACATTTAAACAAAAACGTGTTAGATTTATTTTAATCAGACTGTCTATATTAGCTTGTTTTTAGAACTACATTGATGAAGGGCAAGCAAAGTTGCTAGACTTTGTTAACCTAACACTTCCTACCACTCCAGGACAATTGACAGTCTCTCCATCTTGCTTTGGTGCAATTTGTAAAGTCCCACTGCTCTCTAAAAACAGAAAAGCAAACACATCAGTCTGAAGGGCATGGGCACCTGACCGCAACTTAAGATGAACCTGCAAATTTGGTCAAGTCATTTGTTGAAAATATTTAAGTGAAGACGATGTCTTCCATAACGCTTACATTATCTGTACAGACAAACTGTAATGCAGCAGGGCACCTAAATCAGCTACTCAAACTCATTCTGCATTGCATTTGTGGAACTAGGGACCTGAGTGAAGACAGGCTGCACCTGATCAACTAAAAGTACTCCCCAAGACAGGAAGATAAATAACACAAATAGAGCCCATTGCACAACTAAACTTAAATTCCCTTTAGCTATGTGTGATTTTGTGTGTTGTTTCGATCTGTAGTATTTTTCACAACATCCAACAGTAGCAAAGGTAACCTGCAGCAGATTTAATTATTTTTTAAAATAATTTTGAATGTTATATATGAAACCATCTGATCAAAAAAGCTGACACCAGTTCTTAGTGATAGACTGGAATCTATAAGGAGTAAGACCTGCCTATTTTTGATTGAAAGGAATTTTTTTCCAATTTCAAATATTTCATTTCAAGTGTTACAGGCTCAAGTCAGCCTCAATTACCGTGGTTCTTAATAATTTCATTCTCTCTCACAGACCAAGTTCTGAAACCACGTAGATCACTTTCGTGTCATTGTCTTCAGACTTTCTACAACAAACAGTAGAAATGAGAGAGCTACTAACAATGATACAGAGTCCGATCCATTTACGCTGCTGATCTCAGTGTGTTTGGAAAAGTGCAAAAGTTGTGCTGCATCACAGGCACAGCCTGCCCCTAATCCATAGAAGTGACTCAACCAGTTCAAAAACTACAATGGATTTTGACAGGTAAAGTCCAGGGATCCAGGCAGCACAGCTCTAGCTCTCACGAAGTATTTACTCAAACAGAAATAAATAACTGACCAACTGTTCTAAAGTAAAGCATTTCAGTTTGCTATATCTGTTCGAAACATTTAACTTGCCTTCCATCTGACTTGAAGTATTTTTTTAATGATTTTCTTTAAAACTAAGAAAATTAAATAATTCTGAGCTTTGAGTTTCTCTGGTTGTTTGTTGGGTTGGTGGGGTGGTTTCTTTTTTTGTTTTGGTTGTTTGTTGTTCAGTTTTTTTTTTTTCTGGGAAACCTGGTTTTGCCTAAACTCTACTTTCTGCTTTTGAAAACTACATATAAAATTTTCAACCAGTTTAGAGATTGACATTACTGGAATTTGAAAAGAAAACATGAACAGGAACACAGCCAAAAAACCCAAGGTCATTTTTTTCCTCAAGTCTCCTATCTGCTACAGTTTGTATTATAAGCAGTCAGAAACCAACTCAATTTTTGGTAAAATCTGAGAATGGACGCTACCTGAAAGCTCAAGTCCCAGAAGGGGGAGCAGGCAGAGAACCAGTCACATATTCTCAGTCTGCAGGGGCTGCCTTCTTGCCTGGCAAAGGCAAAGGAGCTTGTTTCCGAAACACTGACAAAACCCCCAAGAAGCTATGCTCAGATTGTGAAGTTATGCTGGCATTTTCTTGACTATGTTTATAAATAGTGATCACTTTACATACAGATACTCCAGGAATCACTGGAAATTACTTAGGCAAAATACCACAAGAACAACTTAAAGTGTTTTCAGAAATTTCTTTGCATCAGTTGCAAGATGCTCACTGCAGGAAGACGACTCTGAAAGAAATAGGGCTTTGAGTAGTGCTTTTATAACAGTCACAAATGGGAAACAGAAGGTGACTCTGTCTTATGATACCCTGAGATACCAAGTCTAGATGCATGAGCTACAGAGGAAGCTCAAAGCAGATGTCCAGTCAGAAACAAACTAAAACTCTCTCAAGATGGCTAAGGTTGTCTAACCTTCACCTCCATCCAAGAGTCTGTTTTCTTAACTGGATGTACCTGGTTTTTGCAATTCCTTGGTGTTAATTTTCTTTCATATTGTTCAGTCTCCCAGCTTTTCAAAAACGGGAAAAAATGGTCGATAACAAGAGTGACTTTTGCTTTGTAAGTATTTATAACTGCATGATTTAGACAAAAATGAAAGCTCATTCACCTATAAAAAGCATGGAGTGCCCTTAATTTACCATGCCCTTGCTGCATGGTAAGATTTGATTAACTCATTGATAGTTAGCCCCAACAGTTTCATGAAATGGCACAAAAAAGCTGAGCTGGGCTGCCTGACAGCTCTGTTAAGGAATGCAGCTCTATTATGATTTCTGCCTCAAGTGAAGCTCTACAGGGACATGAGAAAATGAATACATATACAGATTAAAGAGTATATATTACATAGATAGACACAGCATTCACAGCTATATTGTTCTTTCTTTGCCCTCACTCTTGCTCAAGTTCTTTTGCCATGGCATTGAGCCACCTCCTTTTAATCCATCATCCCCATGAGCCTTCACAAATATAGAAGCCCCTGAGCACTGCTCACCCCAAAAAGCCACATCTGTTTCAGTCACTATGCAGTCACAAATGAGCAACAACACAATTATAACACAGCTCATAATGAGTGAAATTCAAAATGCTGCTTACATTGCTGCTTGCAGTGAAAACAAAATTATAGGAGCAACAACAAACACTGAAACCGTTCAAGCAAACAATGTTTTCGTAGCAGCCGCATCCTAGTGCTTTCTCTAGGTTTTCTTCCTCCCTTTATGTAATTTTTCCCTTTGACCACATCTCACTTTACATCAAAAAAAAAAAAAAAAGTCATTCTTTCTTGTAGAATGTGCAAATTGGATGTGTGGTACAAGATGAAGAAGGGTAGAGCTAAAGTGGATCTCAAACTGACAAGTAAAAGAAGAACTAGAAAAGAAAGTTAACCCAAATAATCTACTTGCACATATTCAGAAATCTTTGAAAAGCTATATGCATACTGCAAGTTGCAGCGGGCCTGCAGGCGGCTTTAATTTGCATGAATGGCTGTAGCACAGAAGCAGAGTGCTGGATGACTGGATGACCTTCTCAGCATTCTGAGGGTCAGTGAAATGCAGTTTCTTCAGTCAGGCTTAGAGGAACTCCTTTGATATGATATATACCAGTATTATTTTTTCTTCATAATTTTTGTCTTTGGCAAATATAATCCAGGCACAGTAAGGCAACAGTACTGAAATTTGAAACAACTGAGATTTGACTGATTAAGAAATCTGAATATTTCCCTCCCTGGGTATTGCTTCAGTGTATTCTGTTAACAGAGTTTATCTCGCGATTTTATCAGTATTTTGGGTCACTTAGCAGGCTGTTGTTACTCTTCTCAATATTAGTCAACATAAACTCTGTTTCTTACAAGATTTTGTTTAATTATCATCTAATCAGCATGTGAAGATCCACTGCGTGCCCCTTTCCCTCCCACTTCAGAGATACAGCAGCAGAAAATAGGCAGGTAGTATGCTTCAGGCAACAAAAGTGGCAGCATCACCAGTGTTAGATACCTATTTCCTAATTAATTCAAACAGTTTCTGCTCACTACCCACTAATTTAAGTTTGTGACATTTTGGCTGAATACCATTAAACTGAACATAGTCATCACCCATGCTGTTACTGTAGATACAAAAAAAAAAAAAATAAATCATTCTATACCTAAAAGATATTATCCCAATAAAAAATGAAAGAAAGATCTTAAAATGAGAGCCACAACGCATATCTAAAATTTCAACACAAACCAATAGGGTTTTATGCAGCAGATACTCAAATTCCCATTTAACAAGGAAACATATTTATTTTCTCGGTGATAGTTCAGGTTTGGTATTAGATCAGTGTATCTCATAGATAAGAGGATGGGTAGGATAAGTGCAGGAGCTAATAAAGATGACAAGATAATACAAGCTAGAACACCAGACATATGTAAAAGCTATTCCATTGTTCCAACACATTTCATGTTTTTTAAAATACTGAGAATACCAAAGATGAGACTACATGATGACATGATGGAGAGAAAAAGGCACATGTTATACAGAACTCTGCTCTATTTTCTTGACCCAGAAATAATACCAATACCTCACAGCCTGATCCACTCATTCTTGGTTTCTAAATTTGATTACTGCACCTCAGACTCAAAAATGGAGACAAGCTTCTTTAAAAAGCTCCACTCCTTACAAAACATTATGGTTTAACTGCAATCCACTTTGCTAAGCAAAATGGATTGTCACAGACATGTCACTTTTGCATTTTCTTTGAGCTAATTCCCTCTGAATTCAGAGTCCAGTTCAAGGTCTATGTTTTGCTATTCATAGCCCTAGGAAATGATTCTTTTGTGTAAGGAGCCATTCTGGATGAGTAACCTTACAGATGAAAACCACAAAGCAGACTTCACAAAAAACTAATGAAACATTACAGGAAAAGCTTGATCCATATTCATTGCTAAAACATGTCTAAAAAATGGAACGTCAAAAAGAAAAGAAAAAAGATCCCTTCCTCATATACTTCAGAAGGGATTTTTTCCTTTAGAAGCGACTGCAAAATATGCATGATCTAAGTCCGACACAAAGGAGAACAGCAAGGTTGAGTCCCACATAGAAACAGTGAATACTGTCACACATGTTGTAATGTTTAAAACAGGAAAATATGGGGTTAGGATTTCTCAGCACTTTGCATAGGGCTCAGCTCAAAATTAGGATATGCAAATGTGTCTACTTTTGAGTAATGCATCTGAATTCTGATTATAGCCCTTGGGAAGCTAGCACAGCCAGTGGAGCCTGGAGAGAAAGTCCAGGCTCTTCTACAATCCCGTTGATCATCATTTTGAAAAATCCACATCAGTAATTCTGTAACATATTCTCCTTAGCCTAGAAAATCCCCTAGCAAATATAAAAGTGCTATCCATTTTGATAGATTCTGCCATCAAAAATTAGAATTAGGCTATTCATTAATCCTGCTGTTTACAAAACACTTGCAGTTTTACAGGGAGTCTCAAATCATATTTTCCCTTTAAAGCTCCAGCTTTTGTATTCACTTAAACCCATTAACATCTTCTGACTTTCTTTGGAAAAAAAAAATTGGGTACGTAAAACATGAAAAGATGAATACAATGCACACTGCAAAATGTGATAGAAGACACAGTCATTACCTGAAGACATATCACCAGCTTTAGTAAAGTTCTCAGATATGAATATGCACAACCATCAGTGCTGTTCCTCCTTGATTCCACAAACTTCAGTTATGAAATAAGTCACGGACGTGGAAGTCCCGTGTGTTTTCAAGGTACTTTAGTTTTACCTTTCAAGTCCACTTGGGAGAGACCTCAGGACTGTTTGGTTTGAAAGCAGAGCTGATCAGTAATATTCTGTAATTAGACAAATTCTGAAAACACACCACTCCCTGGATGATGTGGGAGAGATCTGAACATACAGCCTAAGTTACAGATCATACCTATCTTAGATCTCATGTTTGGCAAAAACTGGTGGTTGCTTTTCACACACACTTTTAAGATTGATCTGTATTTGATGAGGAAGCACTCCAACATACATGAGCTTCACCATCATTTAGAATAATTACTTCTTAAACTTTCCTTATAGTCTCATACACTCTTCTATATTCTTTGCTTTATATTAATTATATTTTCCACTGTGGGTAAATAAAGACATTACTTCTTTTTTTTTTTTTAATTTAATTTTTTTACATTTTCTTTATCTGTTTTTTCTTCATAAGGAAGTCAGGACTGCAGGATTGATAATAAATGATTCTCTTCACAATAGCCATAATTTGCAAGGTCACTGCAATGTTTTTGAAAATGAGAAATGCAAATGTACAATTCTGAAACATATTTTTTAAGCCAAGCTTTTCAATTTTATTTTAATTACCTTCTGCCCAGATTTTTAATCAAGGTCAAAGTACAACTAAACATTTAAAACTACCAAAAGATTTTTTTTCAGTATTCTTCTCACACAAAATGTGATTTTTTCGTCATTATTTTAAACAAACTCAAAAGTCCTGAGAAAATTCGTGGTATTTAACTTTTATTCTCTGAAAAGCTCTGCTTTGAGGTCTGGCCAAAATGTTGCTTGGCTTATACATGTTTGTAAGAGGATCTGCCATGGAAAAGTATCTGTAGCTACGCAATAATATCCCTACTCTTATATGCTACTTAAAGGATCCCTTGCTAAAACTGCAAACCAAACAGGATCATTCTGTATGCTATTGTATCTGTGGCATTTACTACCATCATGAGTGAACTGCCTAATTACATGAACAGCCATGAAATTTCTGGGTCAGTTGACAATTGCATTTTGAGGCACAGGAGTCCCAAGGAATATTTGAAAGCTATAACTGGCAAAAGCTACATCTGCAGTATTTCTGTCTCTACTTAAGGGGCAATGATTCAGTTATTCAACATTTGTCCACCAATCAACCAAATGCCAAGTCATTATTTTGAGCCTCTGGACACAATATGCAGATGTGATTTGGGTCCCTCATAAGTAGTATTTTCAGACATTAAGAATGAGACTATTCTCAGCATTTGTTACACAACAGACAGGCTTTTAAAGAGAAAAAATCAGAAATTCACAAACATACTACAAAAGCTTGTCCTTAATAAAAAATGAAACTTAAGCAAATAAGCAAAAGTACATGCTGAGGATAAGTTTAAGCTGCAGATCTATATATATATTACTAAATTGAACAGCTAAAACTCTTCCTTTTTCTCACAGACATTTCTGCTTGCAGTGCCTGCTTCAGAATGATTACTCATTTACCATTGTTTAAATGACAAAAAAATAGAAATTTTCTTTTTTACTTGAGCATATTGTTCTTAACAATGGAACTGATGGACAGGGGTAGAGCAGTTGATGTCATCTACCTGGACTTCTGCAAAGCATTCGACACTGTCCCACATGACATCCTTGTCTCTAAGTTGGAGAGACATCAACTTGACAGGTAGACCACTTGGTTGATAAAGAACTGGCTGGATGGCTGCATGCAACGAGTTGTGCTCAATGTCTCAATGTCCAGCTAGAGACCAGTAACGAGTGGTGTCCCTCAGGGATCAGTGTCGGGACCGGTCTTTTTCAAAGTCTTTGTCAGTGACATGGACAGTGTGATTGAGTATGCCCTCAGCAAGTTTGCCGATGACAAACTGGGTGGTTCAGTTCATACACTGGAGGGAAGGAATGCCATCCAGAGGGACCTTGACATGCTTGTGAGGTGGGCTGATGCCAACCTGATGAAGTTTAACCATGACAAGTGTAAGGTCCTACACCTGGGTCGGAGCAATCCCAGGCACAGCTACAGGCTGGGCAGAGAAGAGATTCACAGCAGCCCTGAGGAGAAGGACTTGGGGATGTTGGTCAATGAGAAAATGAGCATGAGTCAGCAGTGTGGGTTAGTAGCGCAGAAAGACAACCGTATCCTCAGCTGCATCAAAAGGAGTGTGATCAGCATGTCGAAAGAGGTGATCCTGCCTCTCTACTCTGCTCTTGTGAGACCTCACTTGGAGTATTGTGTGCAGTTCTGGTGTCCTCAACAAATAAAATGACATGGAACTGTTGGAATAAGTCCAGAGGAGGGCCATGAGGATGATCAGGGGAGTGGAGCACCTCCTGTATGAAGATAGGCTGAGAAAGCTGGGTCTCTTCAGCCTGGAGAAGAGAAGGCTGCATGGAGACCTCATAGCAGCCTTCCAGTATCGGAAGTGGGGCTATAGGGATGCTGGGGAGGGACTATTCATTATGGACTGTAGTGATAGGACGGGGGGTAATGGATATAAACTCAAAAAGGGGAAGTTTAGATTGGATATAAGGAAGCTCTTTACTGTAAGGGTGGTGAGGCACTGGAATGGGTTGCCCAGGGAAGTTGTGAATGCTCCGTCCCTGGCAGTGGTCAAGGGCAGGTTGGACATAGCCTTGGGTGACATGGCTTAGTGTGAGGTGTCCCTGCCCATGGCAGGGGGGTTTGAACTAGATGATCTTAAGGTCCTTTCCAACCCTAACTATTCTATGATTCTATGATTCTAATTCAGAGAATCTAATGCAGAGATATATTAACAATTCATTTTTTTTGAGTGAGGGATTGCCATCCATAAGCCTACTGGAAGGGGATAGCTTTCACTCCAGAATAAAAAATGTAGGGTCATCTGCCACCAAAAACAGCTGATGGGAGGTTGTGAAACTCACTCTCACCTTTGTCTTGCTGTTCTTTCTGCAGCTACTTTTATTGCTCCTGACTAATAATGTTCTCAATTTCTCCCTGTTCAGCACCTCTGACAGGAATTTATGGCATTGTAAGACATCAAAACCATAAGGGTGGAAGATTAAATATTTTATACAATTTTTCATTTGCAGCACACTTTTATTTCACTCTTCTTAATAGATACTGATGGCACAAACATGAAAAATCCATTGATTTAGATACAAATACTGCAGTCTTTACTCATCAATCTCAGTTAAAGTTTGTTTGCATAAAGGCCAAATTTAGTCCTTGCACTTCAAAATAAACAGACAGCTCCCCCCTTTCAACTCCAGAAAAAGCTTTCAGATGTAGCACTTGGACAAAAAGGCATGTAAAGCTCACAAATGAGTCAGACCAAACTATCACTTTAATCAAAGTTGTAGTACTTGGCTGTAAAGCACTACAAAAAAAGTAAGAAAAACTGAAACACCCTTAAGGATAATTGAACAAGCCAGGACTGCCATCATACAGGGAGTAAATATTGGAAAAACAATAATCTAGAAAGGCTGATGCTGAGAGAATTAAATTAAATACCCATGGAAGTTAATTACTGGGAAATAAAAAGTGTATTGGAAGGAGCAAAAGAGAAGATAGACAAATAAACCTACTACCACCTAAACTTGATTCCAGCTACTCCTTCTTCTATTCCCCATAGTCTGTAAATTACAGTGACAAATCCAACAAGAGTAGATTCACAGTAATACAAGAATAATAAAAATTTAGCCCACACATTTTCTACTTTATTGAATTTCATCTGCATCTGTTTATCAGAATTCTTGGTAACTACCCTGGTGTTACGGACTGGAAAGCGACAGAATGTCTACAGTTCCTTTTTTCTCATTTCAACATTGCTTATTCTTTGGAGAAGCCATCCAGTGTGCATCCAATCCTCTCTATAGATGGTAGAGTGCCAAAACCCACTGTGGCTTTTAATTGGTATTAATTGCTTTTCCACAGAAGTGAAAAACACCTAGTTCTGGATTCCAGATATCTCAAATTTTTCTCACAAAGACAAGATACAGCAAAGATAATGCAAGAACAACAAGGAGAAGATTAAAGACTATAAATTGCCTATGTACTCCAAGGAGAAGATTGAAGACTGTGAATTGTCTACGTACTTCAATTGCATTTGCTTCTCCTATTTTCTTCCAGCTGAAAAAAAAAAGACACCATTTCACAACAATGTCTGCAAGCAGTCCTAAGAATACAAAATGGAACATGGGAGGTGTAAATTCACCCAGAAGAGTACTGTACATTGAGGGGTTATTGATCCACATAACAGGCAACATGCCTGTGCCGTCCTTTACTACACTGCATACACAGCATGGCTTTCAGGCCTATGTAGTGTTGCACTTATCCCTTGGCTGCAGAATAAACTTATACGGCTAATTGCAACAGAGAAAGCTGCTGGCAGCTCACCCTTGGTACTAGTGATTATGTCACCTATGTCTGCTTGCATTTGTCTTAAAGTGAAGCAGCGAGTTCTTATGCAAATATCCATTTGTTTCATTGTAGAGATGATGAATAGTCTTCCTTCAAGGAAATACTAGAAGTCTAGAGACTACAATGCTGGTGAACCCCTCCATGGACAAGATCTGCTGTGTCCAGGCTGGAGGTCCACCTTATGACACTGCACAGTTTGTGGTTCTCTTACATGAAGGACCTGGGAGGATACAGGGATGTTGTCCAGGAAGCTAGGGATGAGGTCAGGAAAGCTAAAGCCCAGTTAGAATTGAGTCTGACCAGAGATGTCAAAGATAACAGGAAAGACTTCTATAGATATGTTGCAAACAGGACAGACAAGGTACACCCTCTCCGGAAGCTATAGGAGAACTGGCTACCCTGGATTTGGAGAAGGCTGAAGTTCTCAGTGACTTCTTTGCCTCAGTCTTCATTGGCAAGCACTCTAGCCACGCCGCTCAAGTCTTAGAAGATAAATGCAAAGACTGAGGATGAAGATGTTAGGCCCACTGTAGGATAGGATCAGGTCTGAGACCATCTTAAGAACCTGAACATATACAAGCCCATGGGACCTGACAAAATCCATCCGAGAGCCCTGAAGGAGCTGATGAATGAAGTTGCTAAGCCACAGTCCATCCTTCTTGAAAAACCATGGCAGTCAGGTGAAGTTCTCAGCCACTGGAAAAAGGGAAATATAACCCCCATTTTCAAGAAGGGGAAAATGGATGAGGCGGGGAACTACAGACCAGTCAGCCTCACCTCTGTGCCTGGCAAAATCTCGGAGCAGATTCTCCTGAAAGGCATGCTGAGGCACATGAAGAACAGCAAAGTGCTTCGTGACAGTCAGCATGGCTTCACAAAGGGCAAATGCTGCCTGACCAATTTGGTGGCCTTCTATGATGGGGCTGTGGAACTACAGAGAGGGGCAAAGCAGTTGATGTCATCTACCTGGACTTCTGCAAAGCATTCGACACTGTCCCACATGACATCTTTGTCTCTAAATTGGAGAGACATCAATTTGATAGGTGGACCACTTGGTGAATAAAGAACTGGCTGGATAGCTGCACGCAAAGAGTTGTGCTCAATGGCTCAATGTCCAGCTTGAGACCAGTAACGAGTGGTGTCCCTCGGGGATCGGCGTTGGGGCTGGTCTTGTTCAAAATCCCATCGACAGTGGGATTGAGTGAGCCCCCAGCAAGTTTGCCAACACCACCAAGCTGTGAGAGTCAGTTGGTTCGCTAAAGGGAAGGAATGCCATCCAGAGGGACATTGATACTGGAACAGGTTGCCCAAAGACGTGGTAAATGCTCCATTCCTGGCAGTGTTCAAGGCCAGGATGGACAGAGCCTTGGATGACATGGTCTAGTGTGATGCATCCATGGCCATGGCAGGGCATTATAACTAAATGGTCTTAAGGTCCTTTCCAACCCAAACCCAATCCATTCTATGATTCTATCAAATCATGTATCCTCTTTTTCATTTTTCTGTTAGTGCCAATAAATGATTGCCCTTGGTTCAGCTATAACACCTATTTTTCTCCTTCTTAGTAGCTGGTGCACTGCTGTGGTTTTGACTTTTTTCTGAGAACGGTGCTGATAATACACCAATGTTTTAGTTGTTTGCTAAATGATGCTTACCTTGATCAAGGACTTCTCAGTCTCATGCTCTGCCAGTGAGGAGGGGCTCAAGAAGCCAGGAGAAAGCAGAGGCAGGACACCTGACCCAAACTAGCCAAAGGGGTATTCCATAACACAGCACGTCATGCCCAGTGTATAAACAGAAGGGGAGTCACCCAGAATGCCCAGGTCCCTGTGCAGTTCGGCCTGTTGGAAGGTGGTGAGCAATACTGTTGTGCATCACTGCTGCTTACTAGTTTTTTTCCCCTCCCCTTTTTAGTTTCATATTCTCTCCCCTTGTTATTTCCCTTTGTAGTAGTAGTAGTAGTACTAGTACTACTACTAGTACTACTACTACTAGTTTTTTATTATACTTGAGTTATTGGACTGTTCTTATCTCAGACTGTAGGGTTTACATCCTTTCAATTCTCCTCCCCATCTGACCTGAAGCAGAGCAGGAAAAAGGGGGAATGAGCAGGTGGCTGCATGGTTCTGACTTACCAGCTGGGCTTAAACCAAGACAATGGAATTCTCAGCAATACCTTATGTAGTCTGAGTACATTTCTTATTAGGATCATAACGAACACTGCCACTGCTGTGATCTAACACAAAAGCCATACAGACTTGGAATTAAATTGCCCTGAACAGTAAAACTCTTGTTACCATTCTGGTAGTATCATCGTTCTCATCGCAATAGAAATTTATTTACTATCCTTCTTTGAGAAGTCTGCTATAAACTTATACACATCTCACAAATTTACGAACTTTCGTAATAATTCCAATGCTCACTTGTTCTCAGAATCAGCTTAATTAAATATTAAAAGGCTATTTCTTTAAGGCCCTGTTTTAAATGGATTTTATTAAAAAAATATATGTTTTAGAGAGCTGAAATGAGTTATAACCGTTTCCATAGGAAAACTTCAATTGCCTTTCACTAAACTGTTTCGGTGCAGCTCTACTCATTCAAAAATACTGTAAGAGATATAATATTCTATCATGCTCTTGAATGGAGCTTATATGATCCATGATGTCCCATGCCTTGATGTTAACAAGGCACGCTTTGACACTCACTCCCATAATATCCCTGTCATCACATAACTAAAATACAGACTGGATAAGTGGATAAAAAGGTGCATCGAAACCTGACTGGAACATTGACCTCACAGGGTTGCAATCAGCGGCACAAGTTTTGGCTGGCGGCTGGCTAAGTAGAGGCATCTCTGGGATTGACAGTGGATCAGAGCTCACTCTTGAAAAGTTTACAGACAACTCCAAAGACAGGCAGACTTGGAGGCGGATGACAAAATGAGAGAGAACAGGCACAGCCTGCAACACAGAATCATACAATGCTTTGGGTTGGAAGACCATCTAGTCCATTTGTCTTGCCATAGGCAGAGACATCTGTCACTAGTTCATGCTGCTCCAAAGTCCCATCCAACATGGCATTGTAAAACACTATCAAGGATGGGGCAGCCACAACTTCCCTGGGTACCGTGTCCCTAAGAAATACACAATTTGACCGGGCAATTTCTCTGGACAACCAGGATCTCACAACCCTCATCATCAAAATTTATTCTTTTTAGCCAATTTAAATCTATCCTCAGTTTAAGACAATTGCCACTACAGGTCTTTCTCCATATTTCTTAGAAGCCCTTTTTACATATTGAAAGGCTGCTGTTAGGTCTCCTCACAGCCTCTTCTTCTCCATGCTGAACAACATCAACTCTCTCAGCTTTTCTTTATAGGAAACATGGAATATTCCAAAATTGTGTACAAATTCACCGTAACAGTGGTCAAACATTGAAACATCTTATTGAAACAGCTTATTCAAACAGCTGGTGAAGATAAGCCCTTGAAGATATTAAAAACTCACTTGTAAAAGTCTCTGAGGAACTTGGTATAATTGGGTGCAGAAATGATAAATGATTAACATGTCTAAAACCTAAATCTTCAACAGATGAAAGTTCATCTGGAAAAGGCAGTCTCTCATCATCCTATGAATCCTTCAAAAATCTCAAATATTTTTCTTGTCTTTTAAAAGAATGCAAAAGAGAAACCATTTAAAATTTTCACAAAGTTTTGTTTGTTTTGTTTGTTTGTTTGTTTGTTTTTAATTTGGTCCAGGTCATTTGGTTATGACCTTTAAGGCAATTGTTTCACTAGAATTAGCTTATTTTTCAAAATGTCATTCGCTGGTGAAAAAAAAGCGAGGTCTTTCATTTTGAAAAGATCAAAAAGCTTTGACCTTTTCAAAACTCTTTTGAGGAAAAAAAATACCAAAACCCTGTCAAAAAAGCTTGTTTTGTGAATAGCTGAATGTAGTTGTTACAACAAAAGAATTCCATTGTGCAGACCCACTGCTCACATTAAAAACTTTGTGGCATGGCTTTCAGTAAAGACAGATGCTCTGACTTTAAAAAATGATGACTCTTTCACCTTTTTTCTGCCTGCCTAAAGCAAAATTCCATTTTCCTTCATGAATGGCAGCAATCTACCGGACACAGAATTTAATCTCAGTAAGTAACATATTTTGACTCCCAACCAGAATTTGCAATAACTATTACAAATACAATGCATAAAATTCTAAATATTTACATGTTTTCAATATGCCTATTAAGTACAAAGAAAAGAAGCTAAAAAGGAAAAAGTGTATTGGTCCATGGCAGTGAGCACTGGACCCCAGTTGGACCTGTCTGACTTAAAATGTTTTTTCTCATCCTGTTAGAACTGCAGCACCTGTGGGCATGACATTTCTCTTGGATGAATGTCTCCACAGTTTGTTAGACACTGCATACTGATGCGTTGATTCCCCAAAGGTGACATCATTAAAAGAGGTATTACCTTTTTCATGTTGTCCGAAATATTGTCCAGCTTTTTTTTTTTTTAAGCAATCTTCTCCTCTTATCTTTTATATTCTTTCCCCCCTCTTTCACAGAGTATTTATTTTAAGGATAACATTTTGGACATTGGCCCCTTTTTCTACTTCTTGAAATAAAATTTCATACAGCTTCTGATTCTGAAACAGCAAGAAACAATTTCTCCACATTGAAACTAATTAATCTTTTTTTTTTCTCCAAGGTTGTTTTGTAGTACCTTTCCCAGATGTTTGGTACAGCAGCATATTACATTCTCTGTCACATTAATAGCTTGCTTTAATTTTGATTTTGGTGTAATCCAAAATACTGAGACATTCTAAACAATCACATTCTGTCCCACGCTGTTAATACAATTTCTGAGTTATAAATTAGTTCATAAGGAATTAAAAGTAATCAATATTCAACTAATTTCATTCCAATTTTCCAATGGATCCATAAAGATGTGCTTTATTCATTTATACACTTTTCAATTCATTTTGAATTCACTGAACCTCTGCAAAAATGCACAGGCCCATCACACTGTTTCAAACTGCAATATCATATTTAAAATTGCATAGAATGGTCATTTAAGGAATGAATTAAAGAGAATTTATTTGGCAAAATTTATAAGGTATTAGCAATGTTACCTCAGCAACTTCTATCAAATTGAATAAACCACACATAGGAGGAGACAGAAGGGGCATTCACATGGGTTACTACCAACTGCATTGAAAGAAATCAGAAATTTAAATTCCCTGCACCCTCATACAGAAAGACAGACGTGCCTGTAGGACAGGGAATCAGACTACCTAACCGGACTTCTAGAAGAGTAGATGATGTGAATAAGTTTGATTTGCTTAGCCAGTAGAAGCAATACAATGTATCAGATATCTGAAAAATACAAGCCTAAATTGTCCAGAGTACTAGAATCATAATAGGGTAAATCTGGCAAAAATTAATGCCATAACTGCAAAAGGATGCCAAACTCATTCTTGTGCTTTGATTCCAGTATCACATGGTTTTGACTTACAGCTGTCCAGTTCAGCAGTAAAGTCCTCACTTGAGCAAAAGCTATCAACTCTATCAGACTACCCATAGATAATTACATCTTCTTTCTATCACAGTAGCTCCTGGAGGTCTTCAGAAGATGCTGGCATCCTCACTCCCCTGGCAGTCACTGCCTGACAAGCAATAGCCCCTTGTGTGTGCAGGCTGTGACAGGGAAACATGAAAATGCCTGCAGGTGGAATCAACGCTGCTGAGCTCCTCCTGGTGAAGACCCTACTCCCTGAGATACCCCAGCATGGTCATCCAGGAACACTAGTGCTCCTGACCTTGGCACCCATAGGCCTCTAGAAGACCCAGCATAGCAGCATAGGAAAAGAGTAGATATTCATAAGTCCTACTGTATAATAATTTTGGGGATATTATTCCTAATGAAACTGTACTGTACTACTTGGGTAGTAAAACCACGTCCATTCCTATAGCTGGACAAAATGACCATTCGATGCCTTTCAGTGTAATTGTTAAGTTTTCAGTTACGCTAACAATAAATCCTTGCTTCCACATATATATGATGTATTTCATAGAATCATGCAATGGTTAGGGTTGGATAGGACCTTAAGATCATCTAATTCCAACACCCCTGCCATGGGCAGGGACATCTCACACTAAACCATGCCACCCAAGGCCCTGTTCAGCCTGGCCTTAAACACTGCCATGGATGGAGCATTCACCACTTCTTTAGGTAACCTGTTCAAGTGCCTCACCACCCTCACAGTAAATAATGTCTTCCTTATATCTAACCTGAACTTCAAACTTTAAGTTTTAACCCATTACCCCTTGTCCTATCACTACAGTCCCTAATGAAGAGTCCCTCCCCAGCATCCCTGTAGGCCCCCTTCAGATACTGGAAGGCTGCTATGAGGTCTCCACGCAGCCTTCTCTTCTCCAGGCTGAAGAGACCCAACTTTCTCAGCGTGTTTTCATATGGAAGGTGCTCCAGCCCCCTGATCATCCTCATGGCCCTCCTCTGGACTTGTTCCAACAGTTGCATGTCCTTGAGTTGAGGACGCCAAAACCGTACGCAGTACCCCAAGTGAGGTTTCATGAGAGCAAAGTAGAGGGCAGGATCACCTCCTTCCACCTGCTGGCCACGCTCCTTTTGATGCAGCCCAGGACACAGTTGGCTTTCTGTGCTGCAAGGGCACACCACCAGCCCATTTCATTTTCTTCTGCCCAAGACAAGATTTTTAGTGTAACCATATTTAAGTAATTAATGCAAATTTCCATGGGGTCTTAGCATAACACAGTTCTGAATAGTGCAGCCATGCAAAAAATCAAAGTGCAAATTACCTCCCTAATTGTTTTCTGAGGAAAACTAGTAAACAAACAAAATCCTCAAATGTACAGGATTTCTGCAGAAGTATTGTAGCCTTCTCTCCCTTTGTATCAGATTTTTAACAGTATTAGCTGCAGCACTAACTGCTATGGAAACTGTGGCTGTAGTGATATCAGCACTGGTCAAAACGGTGATTCAGGAGAAATGCAAACACAAGCAGTATTCTGGTACTCAGGGTTTTGTTTTGTTTTTCATGTACAAACATGCCATAAAGCTCTGAGACATTTCAGACTGGCAGAAATCAGGATGTTGTAGCCACCAGCCATTAGAGACTAGAACAGCGTTATCATGGCTGCTGCTAAAACCACCCGCAGATCTGTCGGTGGGGGGCAGCAGCAGTATGGGTAGATCAAAACTCACCAGGGCCCCTCCATTTTTATGATGATATCCCAGAGTGTCCTGAATTTTCACTGCATTTGCACTCAAAGTTACTTTTTCCTCCCTACCTGCTTATGGTACCTGAAGCACGTCTTCAGGGCTAAAAAGACAGCCCTTACTTATAACCTGGCCACAGCTTATTTATTGTTTCCATCCTGTAGTAAATAATAGTAAAAAGATCAGAAAGGAGCATCAGTAGTCTGATGGTGGCTTTTATACTCTACATGAACAATTGAGCTGAGCAACTGAGCCTTTGCCTAGATCTAGAGAAGATCTGGAAAGAGGAACCAAGAGTCACAGGCGGATAGGGAGAACTTCTGCCTTTTTTTTTCTTTTTCAGGTATTTTATGCCATAATTTCAGTAGATAGTCAGAAGTAAAAACTGTGTTTAAAAACAAACAAACAAACAAACAAAACCCACCCCCCAAACAAACAAACAAACAAACAAAAACCCCACATAAAACCCCACAAATTTCAGCCTGCTCATAATGACTGAGATCAAGAACATCTGCCATTTGCCCTCTTACTCTAAAGCAGGAACAACTCCAGTGCAACTTCCAGCTGTGGATTTAACACTAAGCAGGAGACTGCCTGATTTTCAACAGCTGCTTTCTCCTCCCAGTCCACATGGCAGGAAGGGTCATTCTATAGGCAGTGAACCTTAACTCCACAAATCATGCATGAAGGTTGCTCTTGCTGTAGCACTGGCAGGAGGCAGGATGTTGCAGAAGCCCTGCTTAACATTTCTTGGATACAGCTTTAACCTGGTGCTGGCTCAAAGTGCTTGTCTGCACCAGAAGAGGAAGGTAAAATATGAGCAGTTTTAAAACCTTGCAGACAACTAAGCATTGAACAGAAAGCTTAATATGAGGTCTAAGATGTATTGCTGATGAAGTTTCAGTAAAGCCAGATATAAGGATCTCACTGGATACTCATTCCCTCTAAGTTAGGGACTCAGCACAGCCCATAGCTGGTTACACTGTGGTTTCTGAAAAAATCTTAACTAACTGAATTATCAATATTGTATTTCTCTTAAGAAAGGGCAGCTTAAGAAAAGTAATGTCTTACTTCCTTTGGTAAGCAATGGGGAAACAATCCAATTTACAAATATATAGGAATAAAATTTACTTCTGGGACTAGCAAAATTAAATTGAAATACACTTTCCAAATGTTGCAGCTGTCGCAAATTCCATCTGTTCTGCAAGTTAAATCCCAAGCTGGGAATACCATAAAAACCAGAAGAGGGTGTAAGCCATCAGAAGCTCATTAAAAGAAGCAATTGTTAAGCACATCTTTTACAAATGCTCTATATTTATGAATTTGCTCTAAAACAAAGAAAATGCAGAAGAGGTTCATGACTTAGAATCAATCCCCAGCTAGTTTGTGCATCAAGAAAACAAAAAAACACTGAAGTCATACCTCAAACAAATAAATATAATCTAACAGTTATTGTTACCTTTCTGTTAATTTGGTAAAATAAAATCAATTACATTATTTTCACTGATTTCACACAGTCTATTCCTAAATAAGGATTCAGTAGCTGGTTTAGTTTAGCTGTTTTTGAAAGCACAACATGTTCTAGTGACTGACAGGATGACAAAAGAGTTTTGACCTGACTACCACTTTCATAATGAAGTTTCTCTACTCAAAGAGAAATTTAATTCAAGACTCTTACTACTTCTTTTGAAAGGAATTTTCCATACTTTGAGAAAGTGACCCCATTAGACACTTTATTTCCCAAGATTAGTCACCACCAAGGACAGAAAGGAAAGAAGCTATTTGCAAGAAATTATTTTCATGTTATAAGATGGTTGTTTTGCCAGAACACAGAACTAGGGGTGCTTCATGAAAATAAGGAAACAGGACTAACTTTTCAAAGCATAAAACGTCTACAAACTAAAAAAAGGCCCCAAACCCAAACAACAGAAAACTATTCTTACTTAGGGCAGTTTATAAATATCATCTTGTTTGCTGGCTGAATTCCGATTGTTACTGTAATATATGCTAAAAACTGTAAGTAAAGAGATTCCTTTAAAAGTCAAAATGTCACTAAACATTTGAAGATACATTATAATTTATAACTGAGCCCTCACTACTAGATTTACAATTAGTTGCAGCCAGTAACTGCTTCTTAGCCTGTAAAAAAGACGCAAAACTCATACCTCAAATAACTAAAACAGTAAATTTTTAGATTATACTAATGTATTCAAGATTATTGCATTTCTGGTATATGTAAGAAATCATCTATGTATAATTAAAATTAATGAAAAATATTAGTAGATGTGATCTGCTAAACAAATCTTGAACTGAACTGTTTTGGGAAAATATGTGCTATATTTTCCTCCAGCATTCCATTCACTTGCTTTACTAAGATTAGCTCTACCTGGCTCAAGGATCATCCATTTAATATCCTATTATATGATTTATTATACTGCTCAAACATCTTGGCAAGAATGAGCTACACAAGCAAAAAAGTATGTCATTAAATTAGCAACACATTGAGCAAAGGTAATAATATATTTAAAAAATTCGTTCTGATACATAGGTGTAACAAACACAAAGTTAATAAAATCACTGCCTTAAAATTAAACAGTATAGATAATTACTGAAACTCCAATGTACTAAAAAAAAGTTTTTGCATAATGGTACTTCTGAAAACCTTTGGTATGTTTTTTTTCAGTGAGTAGTGGCTCAGTATCCATCAAATGGTTTGGTATTGAACTTCATATCCCCAAAACCTTTGCTCTCTTCTTATACAGAAAAACTTTCTGTGAATTTAATGGAATTTTGCTTAGCTAAGGAGTCTCAAGATCTCCATATTAGTGTATTATGCACCATTTGATAAGTGAGAAAGTAATCACACAGAAAATGGTAATGCTTTAGTTTGGTCTACTCACTCCTAAATGGTTGAAAATATCTTCCTTTGTAAATTATAACTACCCTAAACCCTGTCTTCAAAACTACATTTTGATCAACATTAAGAATCAAAATGAAGCAAAACAAGGTGGCAAATTCTTTCTTATTTTAGGCTTGATTTTATGTCATCTTCTATCCTAATCATAGAATCATAGAATAGTTAGGGTTGGAAAGGACCTTAAGATTATCTAGTTCCAACCCCCCTGCCACGGGCAGGGACACCTCACAGTAAACCATGTCAACCAAGGCTATGTACAACCCGGCCTTGAACACCGCCAGCGATGGAGCATTCACAACTTCCCTGGGCAACCCATTCCAGTTCCTCACTACCCTTGCAGTAAAGAATTTCTTCCTCATATCCAATCTAAACTTCCCCTGTTTAAGTTTGAACCCGTTGCCCCTTGCCCTCTCACTACAGTCCTTAATGAACATGTGTCCTACAGCCAAAATTGCCATAGCAAAGTATCAGCTATAAGTTTTCCTTGTCTAAAGAAGCAGTATGAAAATACCAGCTCAGCCAAAACAAGAAACATCAATGATCTTGGCATAACCATGTCCACCAGCCAGATGACAGAATAATGCAGTACAGCTCTAATGACAAAAAAACACATTGTTTATTGTGTAAAGTGAAGCTGAACCCTCCTTGCATAATATTTTAATAATCTTCATAACGTTAATTTCAATATATTTATATTTCCAGTCTCTGGAAGAATGATATTGATAATGGAATATGTATTAGAGGGCATATAAGAAAACATCTGTTCAATAAAAAGATTTTTTGTTTGTTTGTTTTGCTTTCTTTATAACATCTGTTTGCATAGGTTGCCTTGGCATTGTGACCTCCTGAGAAGACAGCAGTTCCTTAATCGTTTAAGCATTTATTGTCACAGCTTTTCAGCAAGCATCTAATTTTGCAGTCGGGATACCAAGGAAAAGAGTATTCAATATGCTTCTGCATAAGATTTCTGGACAGATCTATTAACTCTCATTCTATTGACTTCGGCAGAAAACTTCTTTCCTGTGGTCATTTTGTAAACTTCTTTCTGTAAGTAAATCAAAGTGGGGCTAAGAAGATGACTGAAGTTTTAATTACTTACTGCTAGTGCACAATACATTAGAAAAGATGTACAATTCCGCATGCTTGGGATGCAAGAGATGAGGGGGTTTTATTCAAAGCCTATAGTACAAGGGTTTGCACTGCACTTATTAAAAAACAGAAAAGGGAATAGACAATGGGTTTAGAAGCCTTATCAGAGATTTTTCTTCTCTAGGTATTATACTGGTTTTAACATATGAAGATTGAAAGCAGATTGAAAAAAAAAACCTGGTGTTGCCACTACTATTTATTGAATACAATGACTAAATCACAGATATTTAAACACAAAATAATAAAGCTCTAGTTCACGCAGATAACTGAAAGGTCTTCTCAGGCTGCAGGTCTTCCATAACCCTGCTGATTCCCCCTGCAGTTTTCTTTTGACCAACAGACCTTTAACTCCTTTGTGTGGAATGCAACAGCTTCATCAGGAGGAGTACAAAACACACAATTCAGCCCCACCCCAGACTCATCTACTGCCTGATGATTAGGCCAGTTATCTTGGAAAATGGAAACATGGGTTTGAATCTCTTTGACATCTGAACAAACTAAATGTTAGGCTAAGGAAAATGACCTAAGAAACAGGTCAGGAAATGAGTCAGGACTGAAATCCTGATAGAATGGTGATGTCTTCCAGTAATGCTGAGTAAGGTGCGTAAATATCATCAAGATAGGTAATTTGTGTTTCTGTGTTCAGCATTTCCTGTTGGCTAACTCAAAGGTCCCCAGCTCAGCTTGCTGCTTTTTCTAAACAGTTTTCTCAGACACCGAACTGATATACATTGTACAGAAAGGCTTTGTATTTTAGAAACATAGATTTGACAGCAGGTTATGAGTTAGGATCTATGATTTTATGCAGCTGTGTCCCATCCCTTTGTGGATCCACAGTCTTACAAAAAAGTTAAAGTCAGTTTTTTCCATTGATACCAACTTGCCCTACTACCTCAAGGGAACTATACCAATTTACACCAGCAAAAGGCTAGCCTTGGTTGCGCAATTAATGCATGAGCATCAGTCGTAAGGAGCCATCACAAACTATACACAAAAGAGACACCAAAGAGATTAATTTCTGAAAACTGACACGAGAACCTTAATTCCTATCCAGAAAAACCTAAGTAATAAGAAAAGTGAAAGCCAGTTTGATAGACCAGACCTGCAATTTGTACACACGACATAAGTAAGACCTGACGAGTGATTTGCACAGATTACCTGTTAGATCAAAGGAAAGAGGCATTCTGTGAGAACCGCTCAGTTGGTAGTTGCCCTATTACAGAAAGGCAAGTGATTTTATTGTGATACACAATATAAGTGCTCTGTTCTCATTAAAAATTAACATGCTGCAGGAGACTTCTACCACGTACTCTACAGGTACCCACTGTGAAAAGCCAAGCTATAATGAATATGTAATTTGGACATGTCTTTTATGGAAAAATCCAATGAACCCAAAATAACACCTGGGAAGAACCCCTAAGGTTAGATATAATTTTCCATGCCTGTTCTACCTACAGTCTTAAATGAGGTGGCTTGCAATCTCTGAGCTATAACACCTTTCCTATTACAGATTTTCTGGATTGCCATGTCAGGCTATGCTACATAGAATCACAGAATCATAGCATAGATAGGGTGGGAAAGGACCTTAAGATCATCTAATTCCATCCCCACCATGGGCAGGGACATCTCACAATAAACCATGTCACCCAAGGCTGTGTCCAACCTGGCCTTGAACACCGCCAGCGATGGAGCATTCACAACTTCCCTGGGCAGCTCATTCCAGTGCCTGGAAACCCTAACAGTAAACTTCCTCCTTATATCCAATCTGAACTTCCCCTGTGTAAGTTTTAACCCATTACCCCTTGTCCTCTCACTACAGTCCCTAATGAAGAGTCCCTCCTCAGCACCCTTATAGGCCCCCTTCCGATACTGGAAGACTGCTATGAGGTAGCCATGCAGCCTTCTCTTCTCCAGGCTGAACAGCCAAAACTTTCTCAGCCTATCTTGATACTGGAGGTGCTCCAGTCCCCTGATCATCCTCTTGGCCCTCCTCTGGACTTGTCCCAACACTTCCATGTCCTTTTTGTGTTGCGGACACCAGAACTGCACACAATACTCCAAGTGAGGTCTCATAAGAGCAGAGTAGAGGGGCAGGATCACCTCCTTCAACCTGCTGGTCA